>PVJL010017023.1:0-19400 GCA_004026885.1 Lyroderma lyra | reverse complement strand
TTCTCTGACATCAACCCAGTGAGGATGTTGGATCACCTTGCTACAACCTCGTGAATGTGAAAGTCTTAAGTTTTCATCTTGTCCTTTCCTCTTGTCCTGTTTTGTTGTTGTTTGTTTATTTGTTATTCTTGTTTGGCTGGACTAGAGTGATATTGTCTAAAACATCTCTGTCTTGCTAGGCTGCAGAAAACAGCTTTTGTTGGGATTTTCTCTTGTGTTCTTGTTTGTCTTACATTCAAATTCAGAGAGGGCAGGGAACAATTGGCAGTGGTTCAGATGAAAGATGTGCAGACATAGGAAGTGATTTTCCACCTGGTGGAGCAGTCCAAGTAAGCTATGGTGAAGGCCAAAGTAGGAATGAGGCAGAAGGAATAAAGAAAGCAAAAGTGGCTTAGTGTGTAAATTGAAAAGATTTGTTGAGGAATTGCCTTTGTAGAGTGATAGAAGGAGTAATCCCTCAAGATTGAACATATGACCTGTAATATTTATTAAAATAAATGTGTATAGGCAAGAGTCCAAATTTGGTACTGATATTAATATATTGAATTCCATTTAGAACTTGTTTAGTGTGATTGTGGGACAGTTAAAGGAAATTTTTCAGAGAATGGCATTGAGTAGGAAGACTTGATTTAGTAATAAAGTTTTTAATACCATCAGAATGTATATTTTTTCTCAAAGTCACAGATAGATTTTAAGAAGGAGATTGTGAATAAAATCCCAGAGGGGATTAAGTTTTAAAAGCCAGCGGAAGAAAACTCTGCCTTTGAATAGAAAACATGGGATAAAGTGAGGAAGCAGGCAAAAATTGTAAGAATAAGAAAATAGTTAACAATGTCAATACCACAGGAGAATCAAATACAGGAACTTAAAAGTACCCATTGTAATTTGTAAAACTGTGTTACTTTTAACCACACCCACAGCAGTTTCAGCGATGGGTGGGAAAAAAAAACATCCACATTACAGTGAATTATAGACTAAATGAATGGTAATAAGAGGGGTAATAATGACTGTAGACTTTTTTCTCATCTCATTTCACTGTTAATTAGGTAATGGCTATTTACTGACTTTTTATTGTTATTTTAAGATAAAAGATACTTAAGAGGGTTCACATCCTCAAGATTTAGTAGAGGAAGCATTTAAGGGAACAGAAGACAGGTTTCCAAAGAGGTATATCCAGAGCAAAGACTAAAACCTTTTTTTTTACTATAATAGGAGGAAAAATAGTATAGCTTTGATGTAAATATATCTGGGGATGGCAGAAGAAAGAGTTGGTGGAATTCTCATTGTTTCTGGTGATAGAAAAGTCACCTTTTTCTCTAAAGTAAAAGTTAAAGGTATCTGCCAAAAGAGGAAGTGAAGTGTGAGTGTCTTAATGAGATTGGAAGAAGTCTGGCATCGTTTTTTACTGGAATTGAAGAAGGGAGCAAAACAGTCACCTAACACGGTTGATGGCCATGAGCGAAGTTTCACCTGAAGTCAGGCACCACAGTCCTACAGCAATGGTAATCCACTCAGTTGGCATTTACCAATCGTTTGTTTCTTTCTTTCTCAGTATGTCTTATGCCACTTGGAGAAGGAAGGAGGGTAGGCAGTTAGGAAAATAAGGGTTTCAATTTTTGAAATAAGGAAAATATTAAAATGTGATAAGATGATTTATTAAAATTGTTACTAATGCTATAATACAAAAGCATCATTGTACCTGAAGGTTTACAACAGCCCTTCTACTGACCAAAACCATTCAGTTTTAAAATGTTCATGTTCTCCAAAATTACAGAAAGATTTTTATTATAGCATGCTCTTCACTTTCTCTCTTTCTCAGAAACAGTAGCAGTACCTCTTTAAAATATTATTTTATTGATAGTTATACATGAAAGAAGAAATTACTTACATTAATATCACGTTAGTCTGCAAATTTAAGGAATAAAATACTTTGTATACTGTTGATTAATGATAGCTATAGCTCTTATAATTTAAATGCAATCTTCATTTTCTCTTTATATTATCTTCCTATGTTCACCTCAGCAGAACATGCTCATGTGAATGCATTAGAAAGTGCAGAATTTATGTTTAGATGTTCCACACACTGTAATGAAAGCTTCACATATGTTACTTTGCATGCTCATTGCAACAGTTCTTATAAGTATTTATTATTTTACAGATGAATAAGAAATCTCACAGGTTTAATAATTTACCTACTATTGCAGCATTTCTGTGTAATAATGGCAGTAATCAAACCAAGTTTGGCTCTAATGGCAGTGCTCTTTTAACTGTGTCTTACCAATGGCCTTTTATTTTGCACTATCATCATGATGAATTTTAATAATAAATTTTTTTGGAAATCTCATATTCCATTCCAAAATGCTTCTCAACATTTGGTTTTTACTTTGAGTGCTTCAGTCCCCTCCTTAACCCATGTATCCCAATTCCTGGCAGCATGGGGCTGAGGCAACACCATTAATACCTATGGCTCTACAAACAAAAGTTTAAAATTACTCAGAGTAAAAGGGCTAACTTTTTTGAACATGTCCAAACTTGGACATATTAAAATTCATGATGGCTTTTATTTTAAGCATCTAATACATTTAAACTTTAAAGATTAAGCTCTTTTAAAAAGCAATTTGAATCTCATTGTTTGTAATTGTCATCTAAGCCTCCAACACATAGTTTTAATTTTCTTTCATGGTGGCATATCAGTATTGTCTTTTCAGGGTAGAATTAACTTTTGAAAGGGGCATGTGTTCATATATAACAGCTTATACTTACTGAGATCTTACTATTTGTCAAACAACATGCTCAGCACTTGACGTTTTTTCAACTTTTAAAATCCTCACCATAATCTGAAGATGTAAATGCTATTATCATGTACTTTATTTTACAAACCAATAACTGAGGTACAGTGAGATAAGTAATTTTTCACAAAGGTGACACAATGAAGCTAGAACTTATACTCTAGCCTATCCAATCGAAAACCTGATGCTTTTCATTGATTCTACATGCCATGTCTCAAAGCACAGTCCTCAAAGTTTTTTAGACTGAGTGAAGGTTCTAAAGGCAACTATTCCAGAGAAGGATATGTTTTTCTTTTTTAATTATTTTTTTAATTATTTTTTTGCTTTACTATTTTACATTTTTAATTTTTCAGTTACATTTGACATATAATATTATAGTGGTTTCAGATGTACAACATAGTCATGAGACATTTATCTAATTTACAAAGTCATCATTCTGATACACCTGGTACCCAGTTGATGCCATGCATAGTTATTACAATATTATTGACAGTGTGCCCTATGCTATACTTTATGTTTCCATAACTATGAATTTGTACTTTTTAATTTCTTCCCCTTTTTCACCCACACCTTCAGCCCTCTTCCTATCAACTCTAGTACCCATCTGAAATCATTCATAGTTATAAGAATATTATTGACTATATGCCTTATGTTATACTCTACATCCACATAACTATTACTTTGTAACATCAAATTTGTACTTCTTAATCTTTTCCCCTTATTTCACTTACTCCTCCAATCCTCCTCCCGTCTGGCAACAATCCAATCGTTTTCTGTATCTATGAATTTGTTCCTGTTTTGTTGGTTTATGTTCTTCTTTAGATGCCACCTATAAGTGAAATCAACTTGCTTTTTCTGTCTGACACTCCACTCAGTATTATACCCTCCATGTCTTTTGTTTGGAGCTTTTAATCCTTTCAAATTGCAAGTAACTGTTGATAGAGATATAGCTATTGTAATTTCGTTATTCATAATTTTGCTCACCCCCCACCTTAAAGTACGTGTAACATTTTTTGCAATACTGGTTTGGTGGTGATGAACTCCTTTATGTTTTTCTTGTCTGGGAAGCTCTTTGTTGGTCTTTCTATTTTGAATTTGAGCCTTGCTGGATACAGTAATCTTGGTTGTAAATCCTTGGTTTTCATCATGTTGAATACTTTCTGCCAGTCCCTTTTGGCCTGAAAAGTTTCTGTTGGGAGATCAGCTGACAGTTTCATGGGTATTCCCTTAAAATTTACTGGTTGCCTTTCTCTTGATGCTTTTAGGATTCTCTCTTTGTCTTTAACGTTTGCCAATTCAATCATGATGGTGTCTTGGTGTGAACCTGTTTGGGTTCATTCTATTTGAGACTCTCTGTGCTTCCTGGGCTAGTATATCTCTTCCACCATTTTATGGATGATTTCAGTTATTATTTCTTCAAATAATCATTTCTTCTCTATTTCTTGCTGTCTCTATTCTCCTTCTGGTACTCTATGATGTGAATGTTGCTATGCTTGCTGTTATTCCAGAGGAATCTCTTCTGCTACTTCTTCTTCCAAATCACTGATTTGAGTGTCTGCTTCATCTAGTCTGGTGATTCCTTCTATTCCATTCTTCATTTCAGTTATTGTCTTAGTTCTACCTGATTCTTTTTTTATGGTTTCTATGTCCTTCTTCATGCTTGTTACCTCTGTTGAAATTTTCACAACGTTTCTTGAGTACTCTTATAACCATTGTTTTGAGCTCTGTTTCTGATAGGTTGTTTGCCTCCATCTTGTTTAGAACTTTTTCTAGAGTTTTCTGCTGTTCTTTCACTTTGGACATATTTCTTTGTTTCCTCCTTTTGGCTGCGTTCCTGTGTTTGATTCTAGGTAATTAGGTAGGTCTGCTATGTCTTCCAGTATTGCTGGTTAACCTTATGTGGTACGTGCGCTGTGGGTCCCTGGCTATCTCTCCCTGGTCACCTGCACTGGATATTGCTGTAGATTCTTGTTTGGTGGCAGTGTGTGTTTGGAGCTACCTAGCAACAGTCTCAGAGCACACTGAGGCAAGTTGCCACCCACTTGGGGTCTGCGAACTCCTCCAGCAGTTTTCCAGGAAGGATTGCAATGCAGGCTGTGCTGACTGCTCACTAGAGAAAGTGCCTCTTGCATTGGAGAAGCTGAGTGGGGGCAGTGTCCTAGTCAGTCAGCAGGTGGAGCAGGCAGATTGAGATTTGGCCTGTGGGAGCAGGCACAACACAGGGAAAATGGCACCTGCCAGCCAGCTGCACTGGGAGAGGACTCAACTCAGGAAAAGTGGCAACTTGTTTTTTAGCCCTTGCATCAAAGCCACACACCTCCGTCTGCCTCCTTTATGCCTTTAATGCCCATCAGGCCATCATATGTATCTCTCTGGAGCACAGGGTGTGTGCCCACCAGTGACTGGGTCTGTGCACAGGCACTTTAAGAGGATGTCTGGGTTTCCCACAGCCTTCTATCCTACCTAGACAGGTGGAATACCCACTGTTATTCACAGCCAGCTGTGGGGTTCCTCCTCCCAGCACAAGTATTCTAAACTGGGGAGCCTGGTTTGGGGATGGGGTTCTTTGCTCCTCTGGGGGGAGCCTCTGTGGTTGATATGTTCCTTCTGATTCTTGTCCACCACACAGAGGTTTGGGGTTCTCATTTTGCATCTTCACTCCTTCTATCCAACTTGATGTGGCCTCTTCTTTATATACTTTATTATAAAACTTCAGCTAAACTTCAGATGGTCTCCAGGTTTGTTGTTCTATAATTTATAATACTTGTAATTTAATGTGTTCATGGAATGAAGCAGGCACAATGTTTACCTACTCTGCCATCTTAGGTCTCCCTGGATATGTTCTTGTATGCAAGTATTTTGATGTATTTGTCAAAATATTGATATGTACCCTTTAAAAATATTCATTTATGTTTTCATATTTAAAAGCTGTAAGAAGGGCTACCATTTCTAAGGCAATAAATCAAGAGTTAAGGAAATAAGGTGGATCTGATGTGCTTGGAAGACTGTGAGGAGGGTATTTACTTTTCCTCTTGTTAGATTATTAGCTATGATAGTTTTATAATGCACTATAATAGAAAATAAAAGCTTTGTAAGAAATATTTGCGATTATTGAGGAATTAATCTATTTGAAAAAATAAATTAGAATAATTTTCAGAGAGGTATGCTTTCTTCTGTTTTAGGATTGAAAAGATATAAAATACTTAGAAAATATCTACATTTGTAAATAATGTAGTTGATAAGTTTTAATCAAGGGAAGAAAAAAGCTTCTGATGTATGTTAAGAATAATTTTGTATTACAAACAATTAATTATTTTTCCTAATCATTAAGATTAAGGGATACAATAGAATTTAGATAGAGAGGCTATGAGTAATATGCTTATAGTTAATTGATACAGCTGTCAAGATAAATCATTTTTGTTTTATTGCTATGAAATTTAAAAAGGTAGCTAGTATGGGTATGTATTTATTTATTTTAGAATAGTACCACAAAGCTTGATATAATGTAAAAGTATAGGCAAAGGGACTCCATTAAATTCTCTTGTGACTGGAGAATTCTTAATTGGACACTGTCTTTGTATAAAATCTATCTTTATAATAATTCTAAATGCAAGATTTTGTGGTGATTATTTTTATTCTAAAAGTGCCTAATAGTGTAGTGGATTATCAATAGGGAAACAAGGATATCAGATAACAATGAAAATACACTTTTTTTTACATTGTGTTCATGGAGATAAATTTTGAATAGAAGAATAAGTTACTGAATATGTCAATCAAAATCATTCTATAGTAGGCTGAAGTAATAGCTTTAGGTCACAGAAGGTAACTTGGTGAGAAACTCAGCTTCTCTTTTTTATGTGCAATTATCTATTAATAGATTTTCTATCTCTGTTGTAACTGGAATTGATTGTATGTATAAACTATATCACAGATTATAATGACTTGATTAAAATCTCTATTTCAGAATAAATCGTGTTTATTATCTAATATAGGGACATTTAAACTCTTCAGACATACAATACACATGTCTATAATAAAACAAGGAATGAAATTATAGTGCAACATTTTTTAAACATTTATGAATGTTGTTGAAAAATAACAAGTTGACACACTGTGGACTTGTAGTTTGCATCTCTACCTTTGGAATCATGAATAGTAATTGTTGGTGGTATCTGAAAGTAAGAGGAAAAGGGTGGATTTATTTATTTTGAATTTCCTTTTTTAACGAGTTGGTAATGTCTGTAATCCCACTACTGGTATATACCTGACAGAATTCTCAACTCATTTAGTTATTGTCTCAATACGAAAACAATGCCTGGTGGGAGTGATGATTAAAAAGTAGCAACAGAGGCAGAAGAGCCATAGTAAAACCAATTCTATAATGGGAACTTTACTGATGTTGGGCTCTCCTGTCACTTTAGAGAACATAGTACTTTAATTACACAATATTTTTGTTGAGTGATAGCCATACTAGACAGACAACAAAGATGAAGGAATGGTGTACAAACTTTTCTTTCATCATGTGCCCACAGCATCAACTGTAGGAGATAAAATTCCTGAGAATCCTGAAACCCAGTAAAGGAACCGTGCCTCTCAAACTGTAGGCTGTGTTTATAAGGAAAAGAGGAAGCAATTATTTTGTGCGACTGGTAAGTTGTGGAGCAAGAAAGGAGGGGATCATCACTACAATATACAATTATTTTCTGATTTTCTGATTTCTAAATCTATAACTTTTGTAAACAAAGAGAAAAAAATGGGGTTGCCCCTGAGATCGACGATGCAGTTTGGAATACATCTCAGAAATAAAGAAATTACTGATTTCATTTCTTATTTCCCATAATACACTGACATTGGAGCCACACTTTTAAAAAATATATTATATTGCAGCTAAAAATATTTTTTTCAATTTAAGGCTGATTTCCTTATTTCAGGGAGGTGGAGAATCTGAAATAACTTGCAATTTATGTTGAAAGTCATTTAAAAATATACAGGATTTTTTTCATGTGGGAAAAAAGAACAATAAAGTTTTAGGATCAAAATAGTCTGATTTGCAAAGTGATCTTTACATTGCACAATGTAAAGAGACAAATAATGACTGAGTGTGTGAATGTCAACATCTTTTACTGAACATGGAGAAATACAAATTATGAACATTTATAAAGAGCATGTGTCTTCTTTCTGTGAAGCCTGGAATAACTACTCCTTATTAAGCTACTATATCAATAAACTTTAGCATAATGATGTTATTGTACTTAACTTCCAGACCTCAATACCATCATGATTTATATCAACATTTAAATGTTTATAATATCAAATGTTATGTCTAATCTTTTTAGTTCAAATTCAAAGCCTCTCACTGATAAACATAAAAAATATAATTAAAATAATGTTATTTCAACATGTTTGAATCAGGGTTTACAATTATAGTCTGAGGATCAAAAAGCACATACGCAAACATATACACACACACACACTTTTTCATATGACAGAACAGAAAGAGGTCTGTTTTTGCACAAACAACATAAAAATGGTTTCTGTAAGAACAGGGTATCATGTGAAAGCTCTCTAAACAGCTCTCATCTTTATTTGAAGTTTCTTTATAATCCTTTGCTTGCAGATGAGCTTACATGTAAGATCAGCTATTGCCTCTTTCAAAGTTGACAGGTAAACATCAGCAGGTAGAGAAAGATGCCAACAGGTAACAGCATATGCATCACTCAGAGATGCTTGCACATCAGAAGTGATTTGTATCTATTTGTTCGTAACTGAACAGCCCTTTAAGTAGAATTGTATTAAGAGAATAAAATAAAAGAGGAAAAGAAAATATCTTTGCCCTTCATTTCCAGCTATACTTGTAAAACATGGGGGAGGGGATTCTAAAGCAAATGCTTCTGAGTTTTTGTTTGAAAGATTTTCACTAAAACAAAAATGGGAAGGCTCTGCATGGAGGCTGCAACCAATGGAGGTGGCAAGAGTCTTTTGAATGAAATAAAATATAGCTGGTGGGATAAATGGGAATTTATATGCCTTAACTATAGAGAAGTTAGTGGACATCTGTCAAGCTAGGTTAATTGTGGGGATGGAAAATGGTTTTAAGTAATTTCCTAAATGGTGAGCTTTAGTAGGTATAGATTTGCATAAATTGCAAAATACATTAAAAGCCTCTTTTTTTGGCCACATGCATATTTTTTCATGAATTCTTTTGACTCCTTTAGAAAATTAGTAGCTGCCAAATTATATCCATTCAGTGTGGACCCTGGGAACTATTTGGGAAAAGCAGAAGAATTAAATGGACTTCTGCACTTAAGCCAGAATAGGCAGTGCCTTGATTTCCTCATATTTAATTTGCTCATTTGCCATAAGGTGAAAAGCACAATGCATTTGGCAAAATATATATATATATATATATATAATCAGAAAGGCCAAATGAAAGAAATATATTAGGGTAAAGTATAAGGTGGTGTGGATTTAGAATAGAGATGCAGCATTCTATTTTATACTCGCTATTAATTGATCTAAGAGGGCTGTTGGTGGTGGAGGAGGGGAAGTGCTAGGCAGTAAGGAAGAGAGCTCAATTGACATGCAGTCCCACATGCATATACCCTTCTAGAATTAAAACCAATAGCTCAACAAAAGGACTTCACAACAAAAATAGGTATTATTTTACTATCTACCAGAGGAAAATCATGACACTCAAACTGGCAAGAAGGTGTAATAATCGTTGAGTATCGACATGAACTATTCAATCTGAAGAATGCATAATAGTTATTTATAAACTCACATATTCTGTAATCTTCCCATCTATACCTAGAAATTTGTAAAATTAATAGTAAATGTTTTCTATTTATATACCTATTAGACTAATAACACTTCTATTGATATAGATAATGTGATAAAGGTCATATAATAGGAACATATGGGGCTTTCTTAAATGTGAGCTCTATTAGAAGAGGGATTTTTTTTTTCTTACCTTTTTCTTTACTAGCAGTTTCCTGAGCACAAAAACTAAAGGTCTGGTACAAGATGTTTCGTTGAGGGTTTATGTTAATTAATTAAGCAGACATACAGAATTACTCTACAAATACATGAAATAAATGCCATCAGCATCTTCATCTTGAATTTAATATTCTACTTATTTCCCATTTCTGTCCAAACTAGGATTTGCGACTTGTATCACATATGATCATGTAAATATAGCCTTCTGTAATTGGGTTTGGTTATTGCTACTCTTATTATTTTAAGGTCTCACAGGCAAACACATTGCTTTACTTTCTTTAGACCAGCCAGTTTTTAATTGAGTGCACTATATAGTCAACACTTAATAAATGTTCATTGAATGAATACACTGAGTGCTACAGGTATGGAATTCTGCTTCCAAAGTAGAATATAACCTCTTACAGTTCAGGCATTTTATGTTAGGACTAGTGGATAAGAACATGGACTTTAAGGTCAAAATAATAATATTCACACCCAGGTTTTTGCCACTTACTAGATAGGGAACATTAAACAGATTAAACTCTTTGTATGCCTCCATTTTTTTATCTGAATAATTGGATTATAATAATATCTATCTAAAAATCTTATTATGGAGGAATAAATGAGATAATATATACAAAATACAGTAGATTCCCCATTAACTGGAACTCAAGCAACCAGCACTCTCAAGATTTTGCTAGTTGCTTGAGAATGCCACTTGCTTAAGTTCCAGTTAATGGAGATTGTACTTAACATGTTTCTTTTATCTTCCAATCTCTATGAGTGTTGGCTAACAGAGTCTACTGTACTTAGACCAATGCCTGACAAGCAATAAATACTAAACTCCTGTTACCTACCGTTACTTCTTTTATCCTTTTGGCACCTGAATGAATCCTGGACACATAATACCTGTCTGTGCTCAGATGAAACTGGTATCAAATCTTGGACTTTACTTCTTACTTCTTGGACTTTAGAGAGGTTATTTCAGCTCTCTGAGCCTGTTTTCCTCTTTGTAAAATAGTATTATCAATAAGAAAGAAAATAACTTTTATATTTTAGGAACAAAATACATTGTAGCTATCATGGTGAGTTCCTGTGTCTTTCTTACTTTTTATTTTGGCCATATATCATGCCAGTATTTTTGTGCCTGTTCACTCTTTCTGTCTTCATAGCATGAGATAACCTCCAGAGAGCTTTTTGGATTCTCAACTCAAAGATGACCTTTATGTTAGAGGTGTAACACATTTGTTATATAAGCTTTTACCACTTTGTTGAATGCTGAGTTTTCTCGGATATTTTTCTTTCCCTTCTTCCTTCTTCTTTCTCTTTTTCTTCTTATTCGATTGAGTAGATAGTATTGAGCACATTTAAGAATGAACCACAGAGGCCAACTGAGGTATGCTAATTCAGTGTGTCTTTGAACTGAATACCTCAAACTACAATTACTGTCAAACACCAACAAGAATGTAGACATTCTAAACTATATTAGTGATTAACAATCTACTGTATATCAGGATATTTATATAATATTTACATGTGAATTCATTAGTTCATGTGTTTGCATATATATAGACCTAGAATATTGAGGGTGAAATATTGTCACAAATTTGCCTGCTTAACTAACTGATAGATTAGGATGGTCGATAGTTGAGAATCTCTTTCTTACGCTATGTATCCGCTTTTAGAGCTAGGATCTGCTCTTACTGCTAGGATCAAGGTAGGACTCATTTCTCCAGGACATTGGTACTTGATGTATTTTTCATTGTGAACCAAGAATTTCTGAAATACCTGGTCCAGGAGTCTAGGTGTTCCCTTCTTGAGCAGATCATGAAGGAAGTTTCTCCTCTCTTTTTCCCCAGTTTTGTCTGGTCCCAGCAAGCATTCAAAAATCTATATCATTATGTTCATGGATATATGAATAATTATTGGACACAGATGTGCTAGTTTTCTGAAACATCAAGTCACTCCTCTGTACAAAGATTTCTAGAATGGTGAAACATTCAGAATTTAAAATATCAAATAAGACTCTGAAATATTATAATATAGAAATGAATGTTCAAAAGCAGAAGAGGGAAAAAACAATAGCAATGGGAAGGGGCATGTAGAAATAACACAGAATGGAACATAAACAATATTAGACTTTGGACTAAATAGGGAAACATTAAGTCTCAATTCTTATCTTTAAAACAAGCAAAGCAATAAAAATTAGTAGCACCTTCATGAAGAGCTCTTCAAGGAAAAAGAATTATTAGAAAATATAATTTAAAATCTTAGAAGACTCTGACTTTCCAATTTTACAGATCAAGTAATATAGCCTTACTTCATGGTCTTAACTACAGTTGCAGGCCCCATTTATTAGCATGGATTTAACTAGATCTCAATTCTTTTATTACCTAAAGAGTCTTAGCAAATTAGAGGAAGGGAAGACATGAAACAGAGATTAACAGAATTATCCCCATGACCTGACTATCCAATATATCCTTCAATAGGCTCTGTCTTTCCTTAAATGTGTCAATTCTTCCTTTTGACTATGGTCAGCTTCCATTCTTTGAAACAACTCATTCAACTTCACAGCTGGGGCACTGGACTGTTTTCCTTTAACTAAAGTTTATTGATTATCCTTGCAATGGAGTGCTCTATTTTTCTAAATGCTTTGAAGCCAAAGACATAAAGAGATAATAGTTCCAGATTACTTTTTAAAGAACTCCTACCCAAATTTCCAGTTTATTTGTTGATTCCCTTCTTCCAGGGGATGACCACCATTATATATATAATCTTCTTAGGAAGAATTATTTTATTTTACTTTGTGGAAAAATTACTAGCCTGCCTCATTTTTTATTACTTGGTTTTATTTCCATTAAAGAGAAGAATAGCTTTGCTATAACCACAATATCTTAAACATTACTTCAACTTAAATGTGCCAGGCTTGGTTCTTCATATTATCTTTAACAATCAGGAAAAAAAACCATGCTCTTACATGCTAGTTTAAAATGTCGTAATGTTGCCTTTAATTTTCAATTTTCTTAAGTACTATTTATTTTCTAGGAAGTCCAATAATATTGCATCATGTTTGTATTGTTCTCTTATAAAGTTTCTTCCTATGTTATATGAGTCTTACATTAGCCTTTTAAAGTAAAGAGCTCAGTAACCATCATCCATATTATAGATGAAGAAACCAAATTTAGAGGTTAGGTGAGCTTTTCAAAAGTCATGCAGCCAATGAGAAGAATAGAATACTAAAACTTAGGTCTTTTAACTTTACACTTTATTATTTTTTAAGCACATGTTCTAAAAAATAAGGGAATGATACCACTGCCTTTTTAAAAAAATCCTCCAATGGTTTATTTTTTCACCTTGTAGTTACCATCTTAAGAAAAGTGGCATAATTTCTGGTTATATATAATGTATCTTTTTTGAAGATTGTCCTTTAATTTGGTGTGTCTTTCTTTATCATGAAAAGAAGAGGGGAGACTCATAAAATGTGGTTAACGGTCACTAAGGTTGAAAACCAAAGGTTATAAATCAAATAGCAATAGGGTGCAAAATCATCTCACATTGAGAATCATAAGAGATGAGCTCAATTTTGAAGCATTACTCACTTTAACAATAAATTGAAAATGTTGTAGGAAGAATCAATTTTCTGTTCTCATAAATAAATTGTTGCTTTGCATAGCTTGTTTGGTACCTAGAAAAGAGAATGGAAGCATTTAATTAGTTTTGTGATGTGTACCCTTGAGTAGCTGATGATAGCACTTTTCACTAGGATTATGAAACAAGTTTGTTTCCACAGTGGAATGCTGTTCCTCTGGGGAGGTGGATGGGTCAATTTCTTACAACTAATGAGCAACAATGGACTTAAAGATGAGACTGTTCGCACGTAAAGAAATAGTTAACAGTATGAAGGACAGTTGAAGCAACTTTGAAAAATAAAAATCAGCCTCAGGCTTTTTACAACAGTGGATTAGAGGTGCAAATGGTTTATATACTATATTTATTGATCATTTGGAAGAAGAAGTAGATATTAAGTTAGAAAAGTTTGTTCATTATTGTAAGTTATCTCTAAGAGTAAATACTTTAAATAATTGTGTAAGTATTAAGCAGTATGCTCCCAGGAAATATTAGCAAAACCTAAATTTATGTGAGTGATTAAAACATAGCCTCAGCTATGTATGTAGACATTTTAAACCTTGTGACAGTTCAATCAGTCTGTATCGGGTCTAGAGTCAAATAGATGTTTCAAGCATGACAATAATGGAAAATAAAAGTACTTTGTGAGAAATTCATAATCCAGATGACATCTGCCCAGGTCCTACCATCTCACTTCTCGAAAAGAATGCTTTTATTTGTGATTATTTTAACTGAGAAAAATCAGACAGGACAGGTGTTTTAATATAAGAGAAATACTTAATGCTACAAAAATGTTTGCAAGCCACATATAAACCATTTGTAAATATATATATGTATGTGTGTTTGTGTCGGGGTAGTTCCCTGGCTGGGAATCGAACCCAGGCTGCAGTGCTGACAGTGCCAGCGCCGAAGCCTTAAGCCATTACACCACCAGGGAGCTCCCTTAATTTTAAAACTATGAAAAGCAATGTGAGGAATCAAATTCCTTTTTTTTACACTATTGTTTTTTATGTTTGATCAAAGGAATACTTAATTCAAACTAAATTTAAGTTATTACTATAAAAATACTTTAAATCTTCTACTATGAAATTAAACTTTGAGAGAAATTCAGCATCCTACAATGATAAACTACATTCTATGTTTTTAAACATATTTGACCAGATAAGTACCTCTGTTTAAAAATATTTGTCAAATGTAGGTTTAGGACAGGTCTCTCATACACATAGAATTACAATTAGTACTTTGACTCATTATATTTTCACTTATCTGTCCTCTTTTCGATGTTAGATAATCTTATCTGTATTAGATTACTGTTTAATTGTGTACACAGATAAGGGTGAATTCTAGAAGCACCATTGATAATATGATGTGTGTCAGACACGATGCTTAGTTCTGGAAATACAAGACTAAGTCCTTGTCCTTTGAGAAATCTTCAGACCATAAGATTAATCATATTTTAATGTAATATAATAAAGGTTCCAAGAGACATAGAAGTTTTAGGATGCTTTGGAAATGTAGAAAAAGTACTATTTAACTAATTTAGAAACAAAGTGAGGAAAGCTATTTGGAGAGGGTAACAGTGAAGGTAGTAGTTGAAGTATGAATGGGATATTTCAAACTAGAAGTCGATAAACATATTCTATGTGAGCTCCATGAGTTGAGGAACAATGTGGTATATATTATATAACTTCAAATAAAATTTATATTTTATTTATAAATTATATTTATTATATTACTAGTTTAAAATGTATATCTTTTAAATGTGTCTGTGTGTATTTGTAGAGGTGTGTGTGTGTGTGTGTGTGTGTGTGTGTATGTGTGTGTGTGTGGTGTGAAATGCAGGGAGGCATAGAAGAAGGCTTTTAAGATATAGTTTTGTCATTGATGGAGGGGGGAAAAGTTAAAATAGTTTGGACCCTCCATGATAAATGTTCTTTTCTCTCAGCACACCCTGTAAATTTGAATCCAGGGAACCCTAATAGGCTTGTTCCATCTGATCTTGACTGCTGTGAAATAGTCTCAGACCTGAAACATGGAAAATATCAAAAAGCCTGTTTGGCTCATTTCAAGAGGAAGGTCACATCCATATTAATTGCCCTTATAGTGAAGCTTTCCTGGAGGCCACCTGTCAGGACATCTGGAGCTCATGTTTCTGCTGCTTTCAATGCTGCACCATTTCCATCCCTACTCTGACATCAAAGACCCATCAAAGTTGATGGTAAGGAGCTGGGAAGGGACATGGCAGAGATTTACTGGCCCAAGTTCAGGTCTCTCCTTGAATACTAAAATTTTCTTTTCTCAGTTTCAGGAACTAGAAAAAGAGAGGTCATTTAAATTTGATATTTTTCAAAATGCCCATTGGGAAGATACTTACTGAAAAAGAATGTTACTTGATTTTCTCAGTTTCCTTCAGATTTTGGAGTGAATGTGAATCAACAAATTTGTTTTACATATCAGTGAAATAAATACTATCATGTCAGGGACTCCACTGTATATTTGGGTTCACTTTGAATATTGTGACTTAGATTTTCATTGAATCACAGGGAAGAAAGGAAATAATATATATGAGGGTATAGTTTTGTATTATAGTCCCTCATCCAGAACCCAGAATCAGACCCCACAAAGGAAGTATCTATTGAAATCTGTGAGAGAACTGAATCTCTTGCAGGGAGGGGAGGAGTCACAGCTCCCTAACCTGAGCTTATGGGGGCTAACTGCTTAAGGTACCTACCAAAAAAAGGGGTCAAAGCCACTGCTAAAATGTTTTCCATTGCAGTTACCCACAAGGTTTAAATTTTTTCCCTTACATGGCTAAACTTGCTGTATTCTTAATTCTCCTTCATTATTTATTTGAAACTCGTTGTTAATGAATGGGATGTGGGAAAAAAGGCATAGATAGTCCTTGATGAACAATAGTGCGGAAAACAAAGGGTATTCAAATAGGGAGGTTTTTGCACCAAGATTTCTCATAGTTTTTGGTATCTTAATATCCAATGCAAATCTCAAATAAAGGACTTGTTTTGGAAAAATATGGTTTAGAGGAATAGTTCCTGATCTTATTTTTTTTAAATCTTATCTTGTTGGTTTTGTCTCATTATTTTCAGAACATTTCCTAGAACATACTTTATAAGATGCTAACTTAGGCTCTGGTATTAAATTAAATTTTTTCATGTAGTTCTCAGTGCCTATTAACATCTTGCTGGACACAGCCATATCAATTGTTCTATCCTTGTCTAAGGCCAGTCCTGACTTCTCAATGTCCAACTGTATCTTGGCCTCAAATTTGTCTTTTTATACAACCTTGCCTAAATTCTGAACCAAGAGTCTACTTGCAGTCTAAGTGGCCCACTGACCAAGGTCTTACATTATGTTGAGTGAGGAGACAAACAATAAATGAATAGAAAAGAATACTATACTGATGGTGATAAATGCTATGGAGAAAAATAAAGGTAAGCAGTAAAAGAAATAAGGGAAGAGTTTTATCTTAGAGAAAAAGTTTCTCTAACTAGGTGATGAGTGGACAGAGACTTGCTAAAAGTACTAAGTGAACTGATGATAACAGGTGGCAATAGATTAAGTCAGCCTTGTGATAACTTTGGGTGAAACATTTTTTTTTTCAGAGCCACCACTAGGATCCATTTGAGAATCCTTATCATTAGAGATACATGGTTATTCATTTACCTGGAAATGTATAAATCCCCTTTTCCCCTTTAAAAAATAGTAAGCCATTAACAAATTGCTAGTTTGTACCATTCTGATTTTCTTTCACTGTAGTCTTAAATTGAAACTTCAGCTATTCTTAAAGGTAAGAATTTCTCAACTCTGTGTGCTTTTCTAAGCACTCATAACTCTAAGAAAAGTTGCATTCTAATTGCATGATTTCTATTGCATAAAAAATTTTTCCTCTGAATCAGAATCACCTTTCTACCTTCCTGAACGACATATATTCTTGAAGAAAATATGATCTTCCCTACTTTTCTTTCTAGAAAAACCCAAAGTCTACCTGTCCATTATTATTCATTTATCTAATTTTGAACATTCTCATATTTTAAAGACATAACAATAATAATATAACAACCACAACAACACAAACAATGATGATTGCAGGTCCCATTATAATTTTATGTATGCCTTTATCAAATTAACTTCTAAACTGTAAAAGTATAAGGGAGGAAAACTTTTCTTTCTTTTTAGTTTCTTTGGCAGGCAAAATAATTAAATTGACATAAGACAGATTAACAGGAGAAAAATACATTTTAATTTATTTTACACATGGAAACCCCAAAGATAGTCTCCAAGATAGTCAGGCAATTGAGGTTTATATGCCTTCCCGAGCTAAGGAGGAGTGGGTAAGGAGCCCAGGGCTTCAAAAGAAGAAAAACACTTTACAGAAAGATGGAAAGAGCAAATGTTTGGTAAAGAAATGTTTGCATGACAGGAGGAGAAGTCGTTCTGCTGTAAAAATGAGGTATCTTTAGTAATAGATCTCTTTTGGCTCCCAATCTAAATCCTTTTAAGCAGTTGCTGGTAAGAGGAAGGTAAAAAGCTCTTCCTGAGACTTTTGGGCTTTGAATCTCTTTAGCCCAAAATAATTTGCATGTCAAAGTGGTATGTTAAAGTGGCATGTCATTGCATGTCAGGGTCAACATTCTGTGGAGACATATTCTGAATACTATCAACACCAAACTCATATTTTTGAACAATTACTTGTTATACCTGCTGGTTCTGTCCAAGGTTCTGAGGATAGAGAGTAATGTAGATAGTCCAGGAAGCTTCTTTCAACCTGTTTATTTCCTATAGGTAAAGAGACTGATGCACATTGAACTTGGGTTTGCTTCACTTTGAAATCTGTGCTTTTCATAGTTATGTCATGTCTGCATCTTAGAAAAGTATATAGGGAAACTCATCCATAACCTGAGAGTTCAATAAAGCTTTGGCTCAAATTTTGTGGCTGAAGGCATGATGCCAAGTTTTAGAGTACAGATTCCTCATGTTGTAAATCAGTGGTTCTCCAGCTTTAGCTTGAAGAAAAATCACGTGAGGGTACTGATTTAAAATAAAATTTCTCAGCTCCATCTTCAGACAGCAAGTCTGTAGTAATCTGAATTTTTAACAAGGATCTTAGATGATTCTGATGCAAATGGCTTGTGAGCCAAGTGAAAGGTATTGGATAGCAGTGTGATCTGCAAAATGGCTAAGGCAGACAGGTAGTAATTAAGCTAATGGGTTCATCAGGCAAGACAGGCATGGGCAGGGCTGTGAAAGTGCAGCTTCGAAGACATCTCCTGATCAATTAGAAACATCGAAAAGGTAACGATGCAACCTTGACCCTGGCATTTTAAAAAATCTCAGACAGCACTAACTGACGTGTGTCTGTTAGTCTATGTCTGATGTCCAGTCAGTAGGATCAGGCGTTGTGTACTCCATTAGTTTTCATCACTCAGGGGAGCCTCAGGCTCCTCAGACACAAGCATCAGAAGATTTGAACAAGTCTCATTCTAAAACTGGAGAAGAGGTCTTAACCACACTATTTCTAATATCAATGGCCAGAGATTAATTTTAAATGAAGTATAAAGCATCCTTCTTTTGTTATTCAACTCAAATAGGAGAGATGTTAAAGCATTGGATCATTGAAGGAGGAAGCATACATTAAAATAAAAGAAACATTCACGATTTTCAGAAAAAGCATTCTAATAATCTTTTTAAATTAATTTGCAATATAGTGTACAAACCTAAAACTAAATATATATTAATTCATATATTACATTAAATGCAAACACTTTTTTTTTGCTTATAAAATATTCTTTGTTGACTTCATTCTAAATGAAAAACGTCAGAAGAAAAAAGTACTGGAAAAAACTTGAAAAACTTATGCTGTTTTGAAGTCTTTTTTACAGGTAAATACCTATTCATAACTTCAAGGTTTTATATTTCATCAGAGCAAATTCTTTGCATAAAATTTGAAATAAAATTTGATTATGCTGTTTTTAGTAGGCAAGTGGATTTTTT
>PVJL010017022.1:0-19394 GCA_004026885.1 Lyroderma lyra | reverse complement strand
ATATACACACACACACAGATATATACACACACATATATATACACACACACATATACACACACACAGATATATACACACAAACACACATACACACACAGATATACACGCACACACACACACATACACACACACACAGATATATACACACACACACACATACACACACACACAGATATATACACACACACACACATCACGCACACACACATACACACACACACAGAGATACACACACACACAGATATACACACACACACACATATACACGCACACACACACACATACACACACACACACACACACATGTATATATGTATGTGTGTATTATATATTTGGTTCAGATTCCCACGGCACAAAGGTCTGCTATATAAAGGTATAGGAATTTTAGTATAAAATGAACAGGAAGCGATGCTCGTTCTTGGTGCCCTTTATTGTGAGACAGAATAAACTTGAGAGATTCATGTCCTGGAGCCAGTTCTCTGAACTGGTCATGAGAGTGGGACACCCGATTTTTTCTCTGGGGCTTATGCCTGAGAGCAGTGAGAGTAAGTGGCCTAGAGGCGGAAGCCCAGGTTAGAGCCTAGGGACACCAAGGGGGCACCCTACCAATCAAATCCAATGTGAGGGATTTTATTTTCGATGTTTTACTTTGAAAAAATTCAAACGTACCAAAAAAATGCATTTTTTCAAAAAATTATATACCTCTATCTAGTTTCACCAATTACTAAACATTTGCCACCTTCCTTCCCTTATCTATACATTCATGTTTGTTATTGTTCATTACTATTATCGTCATCAGTCCTGCACCATTTTGGAGTAATTGTGGAAACCCTAACACTTTACTCCGAGGGCCCGGCGTCCTGCGCCCCCAGGCATCGCACACTCAGGACGGGGCGCCGACACAGCGCTGCCACCCAACGGAGAGCGGGCCCTCGGCGGGTGTCCTCCGTGACGATGAGGGTTCTGCCCCGGAGCCCGCCCAGGGCCACGTGCTGCACTTGGACACCGTTTCTTTCACCCAGAAGGACCCCTCGGCCTTTCTTTACCTTCTGACGGACATTTTGGGGCGTATAGGCCAGTTTTTGGGTTTGGGGTTGTTTTTAATAGAACATCGCTCAGTTTGAGTTTGGTGTGTCCTCATGATTCGATTCAGGTTACGGTTTTGTCTATGGCAGTGACACGGCCTTCCTGTCACATCACATCAGGAGGGCACGACAATTGATTTGTCCTGTCACTTCGATCACTGGGTGAAGGTAGGGGCCTGTCGGGTTTCTGCACTACAAAACGACCCGGGTTTCTTTGATACTAATACGATGAACCATCCGGGGGGATATATTTTGAGATGGTGTAAATACCTGTCTCCTATCAACTTGTCCCCAACGTTTTGTGCATTTGTACTAGTTTGCTAGGGCTGCTGTCACCGTACCACCAAGCGGGTGGCTTCCAGCGCCGCAGCCTAGAGCTTCGCAGTCGGGAGACCGGAGGGCGGGGTCCCCGTGAGGCTGACAGGGCGGGTCTGCCCGGCCCCGGCGTGCTGGCCATCCCTGCTGTTCCTTGCGTTGTGGAAGCATCATCCCCCCATCTCTGCCTTCATCTCCATGTGGTCCTCTCCCTGTGAGCCTCTGTCTCCATGTCCAAATTTCCCCTTTTTCTACGACCAGGGTCCTATTGAATTAGGGTCCACCCTGATGACCCCACTTTTCAACGTGACTGTCTACCACGTCCGTGTTTCCGAATCAGGTCACATCTGGAGTACTGGTGGTTAGGACTCCACAATTTATTTGAGGGGGACACAGTTCAACCCATAACAGCAGCTACTGATACCTGCTGACATCGTTATTACCCTCATGGTTGTAGGAGGGTGGTTTTGCTCACTATCATTCTGTCAACATTTGTTAGTTCATGTTCATGTCTTGGTTTTTTTAATAACTGACAAACAGAGAATGTACATCCATCTACGGCTGGCTAGAAATAGCATATATCTTTAAAACACACACACACACACAAAAAGCAAAACAAATAACATGCACACAATCCGCGCCTGGCGAGGTGAGCCGCCTCATATTGCAAGTGTCCTTGCCTGGTCAGGGTGGCTGGGAGGAAAGCCAGGGGCAGCCCGGGGACCAAGGTCACAGGAATGGGGGAAACCGGAGCGGGCAGGTTTCAAGCTACCCACAGCATTTCCTGTGTGTACGCTACTTCTTACAATGTCATCACTTGGACTTTTTCCACACTCTGAAACAAAGTAACGACACACTAGTCAGGCTGTGTACCGGGTCTCTGACTCAGCGTTCTGGTCATGCTCGGTGGTTCGTGGGTGGGCCGGCATGACCCGGTACCGAAGCCTCCGTCTTCCTCAGCATTACAGTGAAGCAGGGGCCAGAGACTGCAATTCTGAAACAACAGAGAACCAGGACTGGGGCCAAGTAAAATGTCAGAATTCTTTTATTTTTGTGTTCACTCTTAAACCTGACAAAAAATCTTTGGAATTTTTTTCTCAAATCTATATTCCACCCACAGTAAACATAGGATAGTTTGTGTCCGAGGTTATTGATCTCAACTGTACAATAATGCTATTAAATCTCAGCGGTTCTCCCTCCTAGGGTGCTGTACAGGTTTGCTAGGAATGCTGTAGCAAAGCACCGCAGACTTAAACCACAGGGATTTATTGTCTCACTGTTCTGGAGGTTAGAAGTCCAAGATCAAGGTGTCGGCAGGGGTGGTTCCTTCTGAGGGCTGTAGAAAAGGAACTTTTCCAGGCCTCTTTCCTTGGCTTGTAGATGAATATCTTCCTTGTCTCTTCACATTGTTTCCTTTTACTCATGCTCCTATGCCCAAATTTCCCCTTTTTGGAAGGATATTGGATTGGGACACCCTAATGACCTCATTTTAAACTTGCTTACCTCTGTAAAGACCGTATTTCCAAATAAGGTCATATTCTGAGTACTGAGGGTTAGGGCTTCAGCATATGAACTTTGGGGGACATATCTCAAACCTATAATAGTTGCCTTTTAATCATCTATAGACTCGCCCAATGTTCGTGTGGGCAGAACAAGAAAGTAAGGTCATGACTGCAAGAACCTAGATGTTAATTCTGGAACCGAAATGGTACTGAATCCCTCTCCCGCCCCCTCCCCAGGCCAGTCAGTGCTGATCCTGAAAACACTCAGGATGGTGGTACTAAGCTTCCCCGGCCACCTGTCCCTAGGACTGTGGACTTCACACGTACCTGTATTTGGAATGACTTTTTTCTCTCTGGCACTAGAGAGTTTTAAACGGGTTTGGATTGCTGTTCACCATCCAAATGGGTGTTGTGTGGGCCAGACAGTTAGTCAAGATCACAGGTTACCAACAGCTGGATTAGTGACAATGTATGTTTCTTGCAGAAACAAATTGATGATTGGGAAAAATGCTGTGTCTCTCAGCACATTAAGTGTAGTTATCTGACGTCCATCTTAAGGAACATATTTAGGGTGTTTGCAGTAGGGCACCCCTCTATTTCCCAGCTGGAGAGGGACCCAAAGCTGGTTGAGATACTCCCTGAGTCTTTAATTCAAAGGATGGGAGAACACAAAGGATGGAAAACGAAAAGCCAACCCGCCAGAAGCTAGAGAAAGATGGAGGGAGGAGGACGCAGAGCTCTCCCGGACAGTAAATCCTGCCTCTCTCCGAAAACTGACCAAGTGTTTGTGCTGGCCCTGTCCCAGACCCTCTAACCTTCACTTGTGTTATGTCCCTGTGCAGAGATGGACAAGGCTCAGGGAGGATATTCACTGTCTTTCCATGCTCTCTCGGTCAGGTCACAGACATAAAAGAGAAACTGAAGCTCTCTAAAAAGGTCTGGTCGGCGTTGCCCTACACCATCTGCAAGGATGAGAGCATGACCGCGGGCACGTCCAATGAAGAGGCGTGCTGGAACGGGCACAGCAAAGCCAGGTGAGGGGTGACTCGCCGTTCTCGTGGCCAGAGCTTTGCACATCCAGTCCTGCAAGGCTGTCCTGGCACAGCTCTGAGGCCTGTTTATGCAAAAAGCAGCGGAGGGTGGAGGGACAAGTCGTCACTTAGCGACAGCTGTTCAGAGTGACAGGTTTGATGGGCACCAGGGAGCACTTACTCTCAAGGTGCCATTAAGCTTGGAATCCTTGTTCTGAATGCTGGCCTCAGGATGAGGATAGAGGGATGGTGACAGATGCCAGGTTACGGATATTCTGAGATCACAAAGAGCCTTTTATGTTCACTTAATGACTTTAAGGTAGCCGAGCTATTTTTATTTGCAGTTAAATTTCCAAGTCTTACTGGGGTGTTTGTTTGTTTGTTTTCCATCACAAGTTAAACAGGAAGCGAAAATTCAACTGTAATTCTTTTCACCTTTGGAAAAGAAAACATACTTTGACGTGCTCATTGGAAGGGTAAGGGAAAAACCGAATGACTGAGGGACAACCAGGAGAGCGGCCCCCTAGGTCCTGTGCCCGGCAAAGTCCTGTTGAAATTTGCTGATGAGAGCTATTTCTGTGCCCATCCTGCTGCCTGGCTGCCCAGGGCTACCGCCGCTTGATATGGAATTTCTGAATTTTTTGATTCAACCGCAAAATGGGCTTGGCCTGAGTTTTCACAGGGTGGAGCAGCTGGATGGGGGAACTGGCTTGGAGTTGGCAAACAGGGCAGGACAACAGGAAAGGAGTCTGCCAGCACCTTCCCCAGCAGGGGTGCAGGTGGGTAGAGCAGCTGGAAAATTGGCCTCAAGGGATCTTTGAGGATGACCAGCAGTGGGTAAAGCTAAGGGGTAGGGACTCCGTTCTGGGGCCTTGTAGGGTGGTTCCCAGCATAGGAAGAAGTGCGACTAAAAGGCAACAAGAAGGTAAGTTCAGAAGGCACCCCAGAAGGTAAGCAGGGGTGCGAGCGAGCTGCTCCTGGGCTGTTACTCCTTACACTGCCGAGTTGCATTCCCCAGCACTCACTGGTCATGATAACCGTGCCCGGGGAAGCTTAGCAAGGTGGAAACCACACAGCTACAGAAACAGTGGTACTATTTCAAGATGCCCTAAAATATCAAGATCCACATCTTAGGTCATGCAATGGAGAAGGTCACAATATCAACAGCATGCTCCTCAAAACTGCCTAGTGGTTTCCCAGTGCCTGGCCTTCTACAAAGGGGACCCTTTGGTGAATTCGGCTGTGATGCAGCAGCTTCTAATGTGCCTTTTCCTAATGACTGTACGGAAGGACCTTACAGGATGTCCAGATGGCCTGATGGATAAAGTGGCTGGTTTTTTCCAGCTACTCTGTTGCCCATCTGGTTTACCTTTAAACCTTGGCTAATATGAAAGCTGTGCTTTGAATTACATTCCCATGGATGCTTGCACAGGTTGCTGGATATTTGGTGCATATGCAATCTCCTACCAAAGGAAATACAAAGAATGGTGGCAGGTGGGGACTGGGGAGGGGACTACACTCCACCAGGTGAACGAATGGGGAAGAAAAAGACCATTGAAGTTAGAGATAGAGATGACTGGGATGGTTCAGCCAAGTTCCTCAATGTACAAATCATGAGCGCAAACTGGGTTAATGATTAGTCCGAGGTTACTCACCTAATAAGAGTGAAAGCTGAAATCTCCCAAATCCTAGTCCGGTATTCTTTTCCCTGCAATCTCCTGCCTCCAATACAAATGACAGCTAAACACGACCCTCCCCAGTTAGGAGAACAAGTGAAACAGATTCTTAGCTCCATAAAATGATGTAATGGATCCATTATACATTTGTTTACTCATTCTGTCAGTCCATTAGCAATATTTTTAATCACTTCTTCTATCCAGACCTGCAAGGCTCTATGAATTACATGCTATAACACGGCCATGTTGCCTGTCAACACGTGAACGGGAGAGAGGACGGTGGGTTTTGGAACTGCAGGTACCGGACTGTGGACTGCAGGTTTGCGAAAGGATTCTATCAGTGAAGGAGCACCTGGGTCAGTCAGTACTTGGGGGGAAGATTTGCATTTTATCCTGAAGTCCATGGGAAGTCATTGAAGGATT
Source organism: Lyroderma lyra (assembly GCA_004026885.1). Taxonomy (NCBI): domain Eukaryota; kingdom Metazoa; phylum Chordata; class Mammalia; order Chiroptera; family Megadermatidae; genus Lyroderma; species Lyroderma lyra. Next base: position 13,362 of record PVJL010017022.1, on the reverse strand, counting down.
TTATGCAATTGAAGGCAATCATCAAATTAAATGCAATAAAATCATTTGCAGGATCATTCCAGAATTTAACCTAGTGTGTTATGAAAAAGATAAGACTGCAAATATTTGTGACTCAAATTATATTGCCACTGAAAAATTACAATTTTGAGTTCTTTGAGTTCTTTTTTTTTAAAATTCTTGTCCTGGAATGAAATGTTAATATTATAACCTTATATTCAATAGCATAATAAGTAGATAACCAATAATACTTGTTAAATTAAATTGAATTGTAAGTTTTTCTCATTCAAATACTAATTGATCTAGAAACACTTGAGAAGTTTTTCATTTAAAGAAATTTCACTGAATTACTGTGTAACTTGAAAAATCCATTGGTAATGCAGATAATAACTTTTTCTTTTCTCTTTAGAAGTATGGATTTTTCAGATGCCAGGGCTTCCTAAATGTTTAGAAATGTTCAGGGGGGACAAAAGTTGTTCTTGTCCTCCACGTGAAATTAAAAAACCAGAACCTTTTTTTCAAAATCTATCAACTGGTGTTAATGGATATGGAACAGAGATGCTTATTAGCGTTGATGGAGGTTTTCAGAGTCTGGAATTTTTATACTCAAGCCTATGGGATGAGACCAGTGAGAACCCAGATATTTCTTCCTCTCTTTATGTTTGATCCAGCAGACTCCGTAGCTGCATTCTTTGGTTCACATCCACTCCTGCAGCCCTTTTATCAGTCTAAGTATCTGATCAGGCTTGTCTTTCATCACCTACGTTTCTTCCAATTATTTTCTGAATGCTACTCTTTGATTCAAAAACATACCTATCTCACGTTTGAGCATTTCTGAAATCAAAATGACTCTTATAGTGGATATGTCCATTCAGCCCAACAATTATTTTATTCTCCCAAATAACTGTTATTAAATGAATGTCACCTGTTGAAATGAATGACTTGGAATAGAGAGAAGGGAAAACACCTAGATGTGGCTGCCATGGCAGCCTCAGGGTGACATCTGCTGTGTTGAGATAATGGTCGCGGATGTGTGAGCAGTGGCTCCCTAAAATATGATCCCACCTTTGCCCCTCACCCCCACATCACCCATCCCTGGCAGATCTTACTTTGCTTTAATAGCTAAACAGGTCTGAAAACGAGCTGGGGCACAGAAAGGAGACTGTGCCCTTTGATGTGAGGAAACGACCCTGCCAGCATTGAAATCTCTGTTCTGAAGACACCTGGTCACCGCGAGGATGCTTTCCCTGCTTCCCCTTTCCTTCCAACTTATTGGGACAATTCGAAAACCAGTGGCTATGAAAATAGGTTGTAAACTCTAAAACAGTGCTTGTCAAATGTTAGCATGCAGGCTAAATCCTTGGGCATCTTGTTAAAAATGAAGATTCTCATTCAATACCTCTAAAGTGGGGCCTGAGATTCTGCATTTCTAACACGCTTCCTGGGGGTGCTGCCATTGCCGGCGTGGGGCCCACGCTTTGAGAAGCAAGGCTCTAAGGCAGAATCCAGATTTAGCACACACACACACACACACACACACACAACAACAACAACAACAACAGCAACAAACCACCAAAGGCCAAATGGAACACACTTGCACTACAAAAAGGGATTCATCGTTTATCTGAAATTCAGATGTAACGGGCAGTCCTGTATTTTATCTGGCCCCCTTTGTAAACTTGTATTAACAGGTAAGATACTCCCTTTTTCATTCCAGGGAGCCTACAGTGATCTGTTACTTTCCTCATTGTCTTCATGGATCCCCTTGGTGTCCTCTTTAATGAGGCATTTCTCATGTTAAAACCAACAACAGTAACTGAGCGGGGAGGTCAGGTGGTTCAGATGGATGTCTCACTAAGGAGAGGTGAGCACAGCCCAGTTGAAGTCATCACCATGAATTGCTTAGACTTCAGACATGCATCAAGTTCTCTTTTGCATTGGAAATACCGCACAGCCTTCACAACTGGAAGATATTGTCCACTCAAACCTCTGGTCCCAAATGGGATGCCCTTGTGGACCACTGATGGATACTTTGAATCCCTGGTCAGTACTTGATTCAATTAGTGGCTTAGCTCAAGCTGCACAGCAAAAATACTGTAGGCTGGGTAGCTGAAATGGATCTTTCTCCAAGATCAGGGTACTGGCGGGGTTGGTTTCTCTGGGGAGCACTCTTCCTGGCTTGTGCATGGCCACATTCTTACTGTGGCCTTCCATGGTGGGCAGCTCTGATCTCTTATCTTCCTTATAAGACAGGGGCTCCACCTCACAACCTCATCTGAACCTAATTCCTTTCCAAAGGCCCCACCCCCAAATGCTATCACATTGGGTGCTGGGGCTTCAACATGTGGATCTTGGGGGGGGGGGGGGTCACACACATTTAGTCCATAGTAGTTAGTACAAAGAATCACATCCTACTTTATCAGAATAGCTAATAAAGGATTTTCCTCAGAATGCATGGCAGTGTCTGTCACCCAAGAAAGGCGGCTTACGATGCATCCTCGGTGGCCAGCAAGAAAGTAAGTTTGCAAGTATAACTTCCACGCCTCCCATTTCTCAGCTCGCTAAGCTCCCTTTTAGTATGAAACACGGGAGAAAGCCCGGCAACACTCGGATTCAATTCAGACAAATAGAAATTGAAAGGAAGCTGCTAAGTAGGTGAGGAAAATCAATACTCATCTTGGAGGCCAAAGGGGAAAAAAATTAAAGAGCCATGGTGCAGGTCACAAATCTACGTTTCTTCAAGTTCCCAGGGTGAACCTGGGACCTTGGAGGACATTTGCTGTCATCTGTCATCCCAGAGAAAGGCATTCTGGGCAGCCGGGTGGCCGGAATGAGCTGTCTATATAAGAGTGATGAGAGGGGAGGCAGAAAAGCATAGGCTCAGAAGGAAATAAAACTTTTATATGGTTAGCATATAGTGGTTAGAACTTGGCCAGGCATCAGCAGAAGATAAATAGCCCTCGTGCTGTTCATGTAGGCTCTTCCTTTTGCTGCCTTTTGAGGATGTAGCATGTCAAATTACATCATCTATATCTTCCTTGAGGATTGTTTTCTCTTCATGGGGATCCCTTTTCTAAGCTCATAGGAGTTGAAAAGGAAGGGGGCGTATGGGAGACGATGGGGTGGGACACGAAAAACGCAAATAAAAGACCATTGGAGAGGAAAGCTCCAATAGCAGAGTCTCCAGGTTTCTCCAGACAGCTATTTTCAGACTCCTTTCTCTCCCCCATAAAACAGGTGAAACAACTTTCCACTTGTGCTCCTTTTAAGCCATTGTTCAGCTGTCACGCTGTCGTTTCTTTAAAATGCCTTCTGGGAGCAGGCCATCACGACGCTGGATAGGAGACGAGGATTAATTGGATCCCTTGGAAACAGAGCTTTTGCAGGGAGCCTCTGCTGTCTTTTAAGGCCCCAGATCCTCCCCGAAATAACAGTGCCCCCAAGGAAATCCTACCTGAGGCCAGGAAGTAAATACAATACATTGTAAGAAACAGGAATAGTAAAAAAATGTATGGAAACTGGATCAGTCACTCTCACCAGCCACTGAGCGAATTGACTAAGCAAAGAAAATAGCAAGTCATGATGGGTAAGTTTGAGCAGATGCAAGAGGGACGAAATGGTGATGAGAAATCTGTCAAAGACAGTGACCCGGCAGGTCTGCAGGACAATGTTGTTTTAGTCTGACTGCGAAATACGTCCCAAAGCACTCTAGCTGCACTTTAAAGAACAGTGAAATATTCTGTGTATACCCAGCCAGGAAACACCTCGGGAAGGTGAGAAGTCTGGGAAGAGGACTGGCGTCTGTCAAGCCTGGTATTCCTGAACTCACCCCTCCCTTCTGTGGCAAGGGCAGGAGGGGAGCCGCCCTTAAGGCTGGCCGTCCTGGGGGAGGGGCGTGCTGCAGACCTCCCGCGCGGCGAGACAGGTGACAAGCGGCACGAAAGCAGGCCGCATGCGCAGCCCTGAAACCTGGCTGGGGGCTTCCCTTCCTCTCTGCGCTGCAGTTCGCTGACTTTAGTTCTACCAGGGAGGGGTGGGTTTGGGGAGCTCCTGCCAATGAGTTGAAGAGGCCAAGTCAAAGAATTTAGCGTCTGCTCACTGCTGAAACCAATGAGCTGCGTGCTCGCCAAGAGTTCCCAAGCCGTCACCTTCTCCAGCTGGAGGAAAGCCACAAGAAATCATGCCTCGGGACCTGAATTCCTGCTTGAAAACTCCCAGCTCAGCTGCCGCTACCCAGTTCCGAAGAAACAAGTTTGGCGTTTGAGGAAGCCACGTGAACCCTTTCATTTTCACGTAAACGCTTTCGAATTGCACGGTGTGGCGTATTTTTCAAGCATTGTCATCTACCTTCATTCACTATGGCAGCTGATGAAACAGATAAGGTGCTATTCGTGTAAATATAAAGATAATTATATAAAGTGGCTAAGTGCTTGCCCACAGTCACACTGCTGGGTCTCACAGAGAGCTCAGGTGTCCTCGATCAGTCTCTGTGCCTTCAGCCATATCTCAGTGTCACATCTCCTCGAAGTACCTAATACAGGTGGCTCAAGCTTAAGAGTCTTCAAAAATTTCTAAATTCACTTACAGCATAAAGCCACAGCATGCTTTGAGTAACTCCACCTCCTAGTCAGTAAAAATGGAAAGGGGAAAATAGGAATCTACATCAAGAACTTTAGAAAGGTTATACTTAAAACAGATTTTTTTTTTAACTGTGGTACAATCTACATAACATAAAACTTACCATTTTTACCGTTTTTAAATGTAGTTCAGTACCATTCAATACATCCACTTACTGTACACCATCGCCACCATTCAACCACAGAACTTTTTCATCTTTCTAAAACTCTGCACGCATTAAATCCCAATCCCTCAACCCCCCCTCCCCCAGCCCCTGACAACCAATGCTCCACTTTCTGTCTCTCTGAATTGGATTGCTCCAGTGCCTCAGATAAATGGAATTATATAATATTTGTCCTTTTGTGACTGGCTTATTAGCATGTCTTTAAGTTCTATCCATGTTGTAGCATGTGTCAGAACTTGCTTCGTTTTAGGGCTGAATGCATTATATGTTTATACCACATTTTGTTTATCCATTTATTCAATAGCAGACACTTGGGCTACTTCCACCTTCCGGCTATTGCGCATAATCCTTCTATGAACACTTGCTTTGAATTATTTTGGATTGAACATTCCAGAAGTGGAATTGCTGGATCACATGGTAATTTTATGTTTAGCTTTCTGAGGACCTGCCATACTGTTTTGCACAGCGCCTGCACCAGGTTGCATTCCCTCTTGCAAAACAATACACAAGAGTTCTAATTTCTCCATGTTCCATCATCGCTCCTGAACCTCTTCATGGCACCACCTACAATGAGGAACGCCTGCTGCACCGGCCTAGTCACACCTCACTCACAGCACCTTCCACAGACATGTCCTTCACCAGGTCCCCAGTTTACAGCTGGCTTTGCTCTTGTGGCTTTTATTATAATCACAGGATGCTCTTTGGGAAGAAACCATCAGGGGAACTTTGAGGAGCAAGATTTATTACTTACAGGCCCTGGAGGATACATGGTACTTCAGAGAGAGAGAGAGAGAGAGACTGAGAGAAGACCTACGGCTCTGACTTTGTTAGGGTCCGAGAGTGAGGTGCCCAGGGTTTTGAGGGCTAATTTCAAGCGAACGATCTGGAGATAGAGCCTGGGAAGGGAGATGTGTGGTTACTCAAGCGGTCAGTTCCCTGCTACCCAGGGCTCGCGGAAAGAGTACCTTCGTGAATGGGGCCGGCCTAGTTCCTCATCTGGTGGTTTTGCTCAGAGCTGTGGCATCCAAGTACAACTGGCGTTATGTCACCTCTGCCAGGGAGGGTCCCGGCACACAGCCTGCAGCCCCCTACAAGGCTGACTCTATCAGTCCCCCTGAATTCCCACGGGACTCTTCCACCCTAATCAGCTATCGTGTTTTGATGTGATCAAGGAAGCCTACAGAAACAATAAGAAATTAGACGTCTTAGTCTGTTCTGGCTGCCATAGCAAAATACCACAGACTGAGACCTTATAAACAACAGGTATTTATTTCTCACTATTCTGGGGGCTGGAAGTTCAGGATCAGCACAGTCGGTTAAGGTCTCTCTTATGAGTCACAGACTTCTCATTGTGTCCTCATGTGGCACAGAGACAAGGCCAGCTCTTTGGATCCTCTTTTATGAGGACACTAATCCCGATTAGGAGGGCTCTGCTGAGTCCCAGAGGCCTCACCTGTGACGCTATCACCTTGAGCATGCAGTTTTCAACATATGAATTGGGGAGGAACACAAGCATTCAGACCCTAGCAGATGTGAAAAAAACAATTGTGCAAAACTGTCCAAGATTTAGTTCTCATGCAATGCTCTTGCAAAATAAAAAGTAACCAAAATGGAAAAACTATGCTTGACTGCTCATGGACACCTCCGACTTGTGACATCACAACATGAAGCATTGACAGTGACACCCCTGTTTGTCTTCATTTCTGGGTTCTCCATGCTCCAGATAAATAGGCACCCATCCTCAGAACCCGAGGTGTTTGTAGCAAGATTCTCTTTTGTTTCCATGTCTCCCAGAACTGTAAGGGTATAAAAAGAGAATGCTGTCATGCCAAAGAGCTGGTGCAAAATCTAATAAAGGGAAGAACCGTGTGGGCTCAAAGACACCACCATTCTTGCAGGATAAGATTGCTATGGAAAGAAATCAAACAGGACAACCAACAAGTCCTTGGTCTCGTGGGTCCTGGTCCCGACCTGGGCTTCCATAGGGCCTTCAGGGTACACTCGGGACAGCCACAGATTTGGCCTCAGGATATACTCTGAAGTGACGAAATGGCCCTTTTCTTTCTCAGCTGTGTTTTTCTGTTCAGGTTTCCTCATTGTTTCTAAAATTACCCTTTGACTCCACTGGAGAAAAGGTTCTTGAGGACACCTATACGTTGTTCCTTGTTTTCATTTAAGTGGCTGAGCGTCAAGAGGCAGTGAAAGGCTGGGCGTCTTGGCGGTCTCTTACTGCTGCTCCATCCTCAGACCCCGGGGAGCATTCCCAGGCTGAGCCGTCTCACTCAGCCTCTGCTGAATGAGTCTCAACCGGCCATGCACTGCCCGCACGTCTGAAAGAAACAAAGCTTTCCTCTGACTCAGCACAGGTTCACCTGCAGGAATCCTTGTCCGAAATGCCAAGGGGCAACACCAAAACCCACAGCCACCTTTAGCTCTTCTCAACTCCAGTGCCAGCAAAGCCTGGCCTGCACTCGCTGCCACGTATTCCAGCGGACTTCGATACTTAGAGTTCATGGAGCCCAGCACGTGGTATTGAATGTCAGTAATACTCAATCCTATGTCCCATGTTAGAAGTTATACTGGGAAGATAATCTCAGAATCTACCAAGGATTTATTAGTATACCAGATAACATAGAAGTTCTATTTTACTGCAAAAGTGAAGAGATGTAGTTCCATGACTTTTTACAATTTTCATGAGGACATTTTTAGGGTGGTAAATACTGCAAAGCTTTATGGAAAATAATTTACAATGCACTGTGAGTGTTTTATGATTCATTACGTAGTGAACTTTGTGAAGTCAGTTTTATTCAAGATATGAATGAAGACAGGGAAGCTTATTGGGGGATCCTACAATTTAAAATGGATAAACCAATTCATACACGATTACCTCAGGTATAAGATTTCAATCTCTGAAAAAATGGCTTAAATGTAAGTTTCTCTATGTATTTCTATTTCTTCTTTTGGAGACTGATGAGTAGAGCCCTTGGTATATACAACTTGGAAAATTACCTGAAGAAAGGGGAAGAATTTTAAGCACTAGTACATTGTACAAGAATATGTAAACAAGAAGGACAAAATGGGAGAAAGGGCTTCTTTTTTTTCAGATTTCAAGCAACAATAGTAGAGGCAGTAAAATAACGATACCAATAGCAATTAGGCAGGGCTGCCACCAGCCTACCAGATGCCTGTGTTGGATGTCCTAGTTCCCCTTGAGATCCACTATTCATCCCTCCAGAAGAACCCTGAAGAACCTCTACCAATTGCCATCACCTAAGTCCCCTTGCTTGCTGGCTTCCACTTGGATTCAACCAATGGGAAGCAACAGCTAAAGGTCAGGAGAGACTAGAGAGGTCAAGGCATCGTTCTGTCAGTTTCCTCCGTATGATGGGCCTTGGTTTGACTGTTGCTGTGTCATTTGGCCCTTGCCTCTGGTTTCACCACCCTATTCCTGTTTCCTTTAACCTGGTCTACACCTTTGTAAATAGTTTCTTCTTTAAACTCTCTTTATTACCCTTGTTTTGTATCGGGACACAGACAAATAATAGAACTCTCGTAGGAATTAGAAAAAGGCACACAAATTGGTATATGAGGTTTATTGTACTATTGTCTCTCCTTTGGTATACATTGAAATTTTTTAAAACAAAAGGAAAAAGAAAAAGAAGAAAGAAAAGAGAAGGTACCCCTTTCGGTGAATGGTGTCCTGCAGGCGCCTAACTCTATGGGTGCAGAATTTGGTCTGAATTTCAACCCCACTCATTCCTTCAGCAGGTGCCCACCTAAACCTAGCAGACCTACAGAAGGATAGGCAGATCCCTAACAGCTGGAAGACACCTTAAGTAGAAAGTGGGGATTGGCATGGCTCAAGGATATTTGGAAGTTAAATGAGAAAGTGTATTGCAGCTAAGGATAAAATGTACACAGGGAAGAGATTCTGTAAGCAGAGAATCTCCTTGAAGGGAGTACTGCAGCATAAGAAAGTAGGGACAACATGGAGATGGGCTTTGATTGTTGAGGTATAAAGTGTGAATCGTGGCTTATGATCGACCAGGCAGTATGGTGCAGTATTTGGGTACATGGGCTCTGAAGTTAGATTGCCAGGCTGTAGTTATAGGTTTGCCATCTGTTAGCTCTGTGACATTACACAGCTACCTTCCCTCACTAAGCCTCAGTTTTCTACTTTACCGAACGGGGCTAAAATCGTACTATCTCATAGATTTGCTGGGAGATGGAATTTTAAAATGCATGTAAAGTGCCTGGCACAGGGCCTGGTTTTCCTAAGTTCTCATGGATGTTAGCTACTATCACCAAAAGTTTTTAAACAGAAGAGTGACATGAAGTGTCGCGTCCCGCATGACACAGGCAGTGGGGGAACGGGAAGGGCGGTGCAAGGTGGTGAAACACAGCAGCCAAAAATAAGTTTCAAGCAGGCCAAGGGGCTCCAGCCTCATGGACTGAAAAGAGCCCCGAATCGGGTCATCACGTAGCTTTTATTGGTGAGCACACAAGGAAGTGAGCCTGGTTATTCCATGGTCTGTGGGTAACGTTGCCCAGGGGACTGGCTTTTTCCCAAAAGTCCCCATTGTGTTTCCACATGCATTGTGTCTCTGTGAGAACACATAGCCCCAAGGACTCAGTGTACCGAAACCACCCCAGGGGGTTGACTCATTACCAAAATCATTCCTATTGGCACATGACCGATATTGTTCTTTCAGGTCACCATGGGAGCAGCGTGGGACACAGGGCAGCCAGGGGGTTGATGATTAACCTCAGAAAGGGTGAGGGGCTGTGCCTCACCTCTGTAGAGCCCAAACTCTCTCCTGATGTCCCCTATGTGACTGTGCCTGTCTTAGGGTGTTCCTCCCTTGAGGAATCTTACCCGTCATTGACTAACCAGCCATCCTCCGGGGCCATGCAGGGTGAAGTGCGGTATTCTATGGCCCCGTGGTCTCCACGCTTAGCTCCTGCCTTAGGATGTCATGGGGAATGCATAGGGGGACAGATGGTTTGGCAGTTGTAAGGCAACAATGATGAAAGCAGTATTTTATAAAGACAGCATGCACAGGATGTACTAGAAAGGAAAGACAGAACAGGGAAGTCAGGTTGAGACTGCTGTAGCCATCTGTATTCTAAAGAGGGACACAGGAAACAGGGGAGAAGAAGCAGGTGGGGGAGCTTTGTGAGAAACAAGAGTCAGGGGACAGAATGCACCTAGGCAGCTCATGCAGTTGATATGGAAGCACTGACAATTTAAAATTTTTAGTACAAGCAAAAGAAATATTAATATAAACTTGCTATGTTTGTACAAGCAAATCAAGGAATCATTAGATTTCACCCTTTGTTTTTTCCAATATTGAATTAGACCCAAGATTTTACTACAAAATAAAAACCCTAATGGATACCTCAAATAGTCCAATAATCACTGGTGACTCCTTAAAATTTCCAAAGATTTTTTTATCTCCACAAGTTTCTTCTGATTAAAATCCGTGGTAAGGTCTCCTCAAATGAGAAAGGCCATCTTCGTACAAGATACATATGTAATTTACAAGTTCAGTTCTTACTATTACTAGCAAAATTAATAGGAGAGCTAAAGAAGCTAAAGTGCTTGATTTAAGTATCTAACATTTGGGATGGAGAGAAAAATAGTTAATTTTAAGTAATAATTTCTGTAAGTCTCCAACTTATAGGCAGGCCCACCTAAGAATCCAATGCCATTTAAAAAATTACTCTGAAGCCACTTTAACCATGTCTTCCTCTGAAAAAATTTATTTCACACTTTTATTTTGGTCTTTTTTTCCAGAAACTGAACCAACGTTCTGGCTCACTGTTAGAAACAACATGGCGGAATCTGGTTCCATGGTCCCTCCTGCCTCCCCCTCATCTGTTCTCTCCCTCTGTGCCCTGCAGATACTTGCCTGAAATTATGAATGATGGGCTGACCAACCAGATCAACAACCCTGAGGTGGACGTGGACATCACCCGGCCTGACACTTTCATCAGGCAGCAGATCATGGCTCTCCGTGTGATGACCAACAAACTGAAGAACGCATACAATGGCAATGACGTGAACTTTCAGGACACAAGTAAAAACATCTTTACCAGGACTAGTAACCTCTAAAGTGAAAAATGGTGCTAAAAGATTATACCATTGCTCTTCCTCAAGAGCAATGCACACTTTCATCTTGTATCACTCTTGCCCAATCTGCAAAGCTATTTGCAGTCTTTTGGACAGAGAGGTCTGATCCACAGAACTAGGAGACTACTAAAATCATAACTGGCCTTAAGAAATTGTTTCAGTAGATTGTATACAGCCATACCAAAGCTAAAATTAAGTTTCATCTGACAGTTGATTCATTAATGATAAAGCAACAAAATAATGTTTTCACTTTCTCCTTTCCCTATCAACATTTATGTCTCTGCCCCAAACTTCTCTCCCTTCCCCCACCCCAAATCACCAAAAGAAGAGAGTTCTAAAGACTGGTCAGACAAAAGTAGGCTGGAATCCCTGTTTTATGATCCATGAACTGGGATCTTTAACAAATTATTTCTTGAGTCTCAGGTTCTTCTATTGGGAAGCAACTTTGTCTAAGAGGTTATTGGGAAATTCATTTGAGGCCATATTTAAAGGAGCTAACTAAGTTAATAATACCTCATGTGCCATGGATTCAACTGTATTAGTTTTTCTCTATCTAATCATAACACACATAGGCACCATTGATATTTATTATCTGAAATATTGAGGGAAATAATAAAATGCTAATGCATTATTATACTTGACTATTTTATTAAATATCACAAACGCATCAGAAGTGAATCGAAAGGCTACTTGGTGAACATTGCCATGAAACTTATTTGAGTTTTGTCTAACTGGTTTCAAGATGCACATTAAGGCAAGGGATTTTTGTTTGTTTTGTTTTGTTTTGTTTCCTTTTAACTAAGTACTCTTACAGAGAGAATTCTCAGGAAAAGATTTCTTGAACATAAGATGTGGAGTTGCCAGTGATTCTGTAATTTGGTCACTGAAGCAAAAGATGATGCTTGTATGCTTGAATCAATGAGATGGAAAGAAGTTACAGATGGAAGGCATTAAGTCAACGAACTCTTAGCTGTCATCTTACCAAGTTGCCCCCTGCAGAGAAATTTTAGTGCTTTATTTCATTTTAAATAACTCAGAAATTAATTTTCTAAATGCAGGGTAATTGCCAACCCAATAGGCTTTATTGCTATAAAATTTCTCTGAGTCATCCCATTATTTCTCTTCATCTTTACTAAGCCCGCCCTTGTCTCTTCAGGAGAGAACACTACGCCAGGTTTTAGTGGATTCTGCTTCTCCCTTGCTCATTACTTAGCCTCGGCTCACCTCAATTTATTCTCTATGTCTTCTCTAGCTAACAAAATGCTCTGTTATCTGGATAACCAATTATTCAAAATACAGACAAATTAGTTGCTCTCAGCCTTGTTTCTCTCAGCTCTTACTTAAAGAGAGGTTCTATACTTATCAATCTTCCATGTTTAAGGAATGTCCTTGAAAAAAGATTTTGTTCCATTTCTCCTCAAAAGAAAATAAAAATTAGCAATAGTTAAGAGCATCCTTAACTCTAACACCCCCACCCAAGCACCAAATTTGACCCTTTTTTGTAGGATAGTGTCTGTCACACAAACCATTATCTCATCTTCTAGCCATCATCGCCCATGTTGCTTTTGACTTTTTTTTTTTTAATTACCCTTTAAATACCTGCATTTGTCATTCCTTTTCAGAAAGAGATGAGGCCATTATTTTTCTCAGGTGGAATCTCCTGTCATTTGCTTACCATATTTTTAATATTCTCAATCACTTCAATAATATCTTTGTAAAGGTTATATTACTACTTGTTCATAATACTAGGGTTTAAAACAATCCCTTTAGCAATTCTGATATCTCTGAATGTAATTAACAGGCATTTTTCCCTCTTGTAAAGGCCACTGAAGATAAATCAGAGAAAATGTTAAGAACGTAGTATAGTATATTCAAGAGGTCTTATCTGGTATTTCGATGTCCCATTCCAAAAACATGCAATGAGTTGTGCCTTTCTCCTTCAGGGGACGTTAGAAGAATTCTTGCACTGCCTTGGCTTTATTTAAGTAGCATCAAGCAGCCAAGATGGCACCAGTCTTCCAGGAGTAGTTTACTAAACACATCACTATTTCAGGCCAGCAGGGAAGAGTTTAGGGCTATTGGATGGAATCACAGAGCAAGTAGGGAAAATAGCACATGTCACTACCAGGTTTACAGTTTCCTGAGTCGTCCCAGGAACATTATCTCACTTATACCCCATAACGATTCTGCAAAAGAGATAGCATTATGCTCATTTTACAGAAAAAGAAACAAAGCCTCAGCGAGGCTGACTGGCTTGCCCTAGTTCATTTAAACAAAATATGGCAAATTAAAATCTAAGTGCCTTCACGTATAGTATCAGGGTGTCTTCACACATACTCTGCAAAGCACAGTTTACTTATTCAATGAGTATTTATTGAGCACTTGTTGTATGTCATTAGAGGCAGTGGGGATCAGAATTAAACAGTTACAC
>PVJL010017021.1:0-19390 GCA_004026885.1 Lyroderma lyra | reverse complement strand
GCTGGGGAAACGGTACCGGGCTGGCTACTGAGATTATGGGATGAGGGGGCGGAAGGAACAGAGCTATCCCCTGATGAGATGTCCCAACTGGCCTCCATTACGGTACTCCCCTCCTTGAGGCAAAGGCTGCAAAATATTGCCCATACCAACCATGATGCAGGGAATCACTCCCTGATCAATTGGTTAATGGCAGCGGCCCAAATGGTTTGGGCAGATGCCGGTGAATTGCCTGAGACTGTGAGCAACTGGTCCACGTACTCGGACCTAGTGCAAATCATATGGGAGATGGGCATGCGACGGATGATGTTTCAGGTACACTACAATAGTCCTGATGAGGAGGTTTTCACCACTAGGATGAAGGACCTCATCCTAGCCTCAGGACCCCCAGGAACTTTCGGGACTATGGCGGCTCTTCTGGCCCCCTATGTAGATCGGCGGGTGCATGAAGTAACAGCCGCCCTAGCTCAATTGGGGGATGTGGAAGTGAAGCAAAAGAAAAAAGGCGGCCAGGTGAGGTCGCTATAGGGCCCCAAGGGGCCCCCACCCAAAGGACGCCCGAAGAGTAAAGGGGCTCAAAAGGGTGGTGTTCAGCCTGCAGTGAGAGTGAGCCGAAGCAGATGGGGTCTGATCTATTAGCAGCGGGAGTGGCTGCAGAGAAAATAAAGCATCAGCCCACGGGGGTGCAGCTGGCTCTGTGGAAGCAGCTGAAACCTGAGCAGCAGTTTACTCCCCTGCCCGCTGCTACACTCCCAACTCGGGAGTTGAGACTGACTGATTTTTACCCAGACTAGGGGTCTGGCCAAGGTACCCGGCTGAGGGGGGACCCAGGGGACCGGAGGCCACATGTTGAACTTGCTATTTACTGATCCCCCCATAATGTGCAGCGGGTACTAGCCCTTGTGGACACTGGAGCCGATAGCACATTGTTGTATGGAAATCTGGATCGCTTTAGTGGTCCTACGGCCACCATGGAGGGATATAGAGGCCGGATGATACGTGTCATACAAGCAGTTGTGACCCTGAGCATAGGGCGATTGCCCCCACAGGACTATAAAGTCTATATCTCCCCTATCGCAGAATATATTCTAGGGGTGGATGTGCTGCAAGGACTGACTGGCGATTTCAACGACGATGGGAGAATTTCGCCTGCGTACGCGAGTGGTAAAGGCTATTGTTCGGGGGCATCCCCATCATGCCCCCTTGGTATTGCCCCAGGCTACCTGTGTCGTGCATACAAAGCAATATCGGCTACCAGGAGGGCACGAAGAGATTGGCCATACCATTCTCAAGCTTGAAGAAGCCCAGATAATCCGCCCAACGCATAGCCCTTACAGTTCTCCCGTATGGCCAGTGAGAAAGCCTGACTGCTCCTGGAGAATGACTGTGGACTATCGGGAGCTGAACAAGGTGGCGCCCCCGTTGTATGCAGCTGTGCCCAATGTTATGGATCTTAGGGACAAACTCACACATGAACTGGGACAGTATCACTATGTTGTAGATGTGGCAAATGCCTTGTTCTCCATAGATATAGAGCCGGAGAGTCAAGAGCAGTTCGCCGTCACGTGGGAAGGACGACAATGGACTTTCCTGGTGCTTCCCCAGGGATATCTGCACAGTCCCACCCTGTGCCTCGGACTGGTGGCTCAGGACTTGGCCACCTGGCAGAAGCCAGCAGGGGTCCATCTGTTCCATTACATTGATGACATAATGCTAACCTCTGATTCTCTTGCAGAGCTCGAGACTGTGGCCACCAGTCTACGAGAAGCCCTGGAAACCTGGGGGTGGGCCGTCAATGAAGACAAGGTCCAGGGGCCTGGGTTGTCTGTCAGATTCTTGGGAGTTGTCTGGTCGGGTAAGACTAAGGTTATGCCAGAGACAGTCATAGATAAGATACAGGCATAGCCCTGGCCGACAACAGTGAAGCAATTGCAGACCGATCTGGGTTTGTTGGGCTATTGGAGGGTGTTTATTCCTCATTTAGCCACTTTAACTCGCCCCTTACATCGCCTGATACGGCGAGGGGCTACTTGGGATTGGACCCCAGAAATAGAGAAGTCATTTCGAGCCACCAAGCAGGCAGTGGCTCAAGCCCAAACCCTGCGGGTGGTTGACACCACCCTACCGTTCCTTTTAACGGTGTCAGTGGATGACAATGGGTTTGGATGGGGCTTGTGACAGAAACATGGGACTCGTAAAGTGCCCATTGGTTTCTGGTCCCAATTGTGGAAAGGGGCGGAAGCCCGCTATTCCCTTATAGAGAAACAGCTAGCTGCTGTTTATGCTGCCCTTTTGGCCTGTGAGGCCATAACAGGTCCTAATCCTGTAACCATCCAATCAAGGTATCCGGTAGAGGGCTGGTTGCGGTCTTGGTTACAGACGCCACGGACAGGGGCCAGGCCCTTACCGGCCACAATGTTGTCACAAGGTGGACACATTGCCTATATTTTATCTGAGGGTAAAGATCTTCCTTTAATGGTCTCACTGTCTGCTTTGTCCTACTGCCCAGGCTAACAGCAGGCAATAGTATCCTGTCCTGGGCACATACTCAGGTGCACAGTGTTCCCCACTGTTGGGTCTGCACAAAAACACCGGTGGAGGCAGCTGAGGGCCTTCCGTGGCGGATCCACCCGGCTTCCTTACACAACTGGACGTGGTTACGCACATGGAGCAGCACCGCTGACTGGGACCAACGACGCCGGGCAGTGGACAACTTGCTCTGCAGGGACCATAATAACCAACCCCCTCTGTTTGGTTATGCAATGACTAATGGGTGGGGTTGGGTGGTGGGGGAACATGTAAAACTACGGGAACAAGTCCCGTTGTGTATAGAACAACACCACTCAGCTGCTAACCGTATCACTGGTTGGGTGCCCCCACACTTGTGTCAAAATGTTACCCATGTGCTGACCCCTCGCACTTGGTGGAATTCCTTAGGACCCACCTGGCAGTGGATACTAATGATCCTAGCAATTATTGCTAGCAGTCTGGTAGGCTTTTGCTGTTCCCTATATTGCTGCTGTGGGTTGTGGGCTCAAGGACATGCATTATGGACAAAGTCCCGTGCGGCGGCCCTGTAGGGGTGGAGTGTCAGTCCCCAGAGGGTTAAAGCTAAGCCCACTGCAAAGGGTTAAAGCCAGGCCCGCCGCCCAGGCTTGACCTTGGTATAATCAGTCCCTGTCTGGGGCTGAGGAATTCCTGGGGCTGACAGTTACTGCGCATGTACCGCCTTATGTGACCATGAAGACCCAAACAATTGCTACTGGGCAGATGCGGCAAGATGCCACTTTTGTTTGAATACGTATATATAGTCCCAGGCGCGCAATAAAGTAGCTTGCTTGCTGGTGTGTTTATGGTCCCCCATGTCGGCTCCGCGTGTGTTTTTTCAATTGGGTGTACCACCGCCGAAACCTGCCCTGCCTGGAAACCTTGGCAATGACATACCCCTTCTGGTAATTAATTTCACTCCCGAACACAGTGAACCGCCTTCTGCGTTTTCTTGGGTTTCATACACCTCCTTCATGACTGCTCTTTGAAATCTGTCATTTAGATCACAATCTTCAGTGACCGGAGTTTGGTTTCTGGTGAAGTGTCATTTGTTACCAGGTTTACCGTGTTACCTTGGTTGTTCATCCCATTGGTTGGCTTGTCCGTCTGCAAGCGCATTTAATAGCGAAGACTGTCTTATTTGGGGGCATTTCGATCTGAACAGTTCAGCAGGGGGATAATCAGAGGTCTTTCTTTTTTTTCCAGTAGATAGCGACACAGCGCAGTTTTTGTGTTCTCCCACCTGTGTTTCTTGAGCCTGGGGTTGCAGGTGTGGGGGCTGAGCTGTGGGTGTGGGAGCCCAGCGCTGGGTGACCAGGGTGGGGTGGGTGTCTCTGCTGGATCCAGGTCGTCAGGGTCTCAGGCACCACCACTGTGGGGGCTGGGAAGTGGCTGAGCTGCTGCTTCTTGGTTCCCTATGGCCACTGGCAGTGCCTTGCTGTGGCCTGGAGGCTGCAGAAGTGTTTGCACTGTTGCTGCTGCTTTGTCTGTGGTGGTGCCAGCCCTGTTGCTACTTGGGAGGGATCTGGATGCTGAGGAGGTGAAGGGTGGGATGGGCCCCCTTACCGTTTCCTGGGCTGTATGTGGGGGCTGCACCCCAACCTGACCACCACTGTTGCCTTTGGTGGGGCTTCAGGCTCAGCCTTGTCCACCTGGAACGACAACTGTGGGTCTGTCCCTGTCCTTGCCCTGATCCTCCTGCCTTACAGGTTCCGGGACACCCACCTTCCCATGGGCTGATGTGTGATCTTTTAGGTGTCCTAGTGTGAGGAGCAGAGGAAGCATTTATGGGCCGTGGATATCTGACTTGGTGTACGTTTTAGGGGGGGATAGAAAGGGATTGTGTCTCTTGCCATGATTATGACTTTACTCCTAAAATATCCATTTCAATCGGTGCACCTTGGTTAATGGTTTTGATGGTGTTTTTATGGTCTTAAGGCAGAAAAAATATCTAGGCCTGTGCTAAATGAGGCTTCACCCTTGTTTTTTCATTTGGCTTCATCAAAATAATTGATAGTTTTTTAGCTAGCTTTTCGGCCATATTGGGTCTAAGTGCTTCAAAATGGTGGAAGTGGACTACTGGTCCAAAAAGAAAATGAATGTCAAATGCTTCTGTGAATGGTTAAGCATGATGCACACTTAAAAAGTTCTCATTGGTTCTCACCAAAAGAATCAGATAATGCATCATTTTATTAGATGAAGACGAAAGAGTGTGAAAATGCAAAAGCAATGCGAGAGAAGATGCTTGTGGAAATTTTCCTCTAATTGATTTTTGTTAGGAATGAGGTGTTTCTTTTTTAGTATATCTAAATAAATTGAAAACTGGTTTAATTTAAACTCAGTGTTGTAGTTCCAAGGTACACATTGTTCCCTCATGGGGCATTGAATTGCCAGATCATGCAAGGCTTATTAAGAGCTCAATCAAGATACAGAGGTAGGTCTCCAAATCACTATGGAATGTCTGGGAAGAGTTATTATATAGTTGGAATGATGTGAGAACTGTTTGTGCTTTATAAATTTAGTGTATTAGCTGCTATTACTAGAAGTTATATTTTATTTTCTTTTATTTTTCTTCATGACTTTAAAGCTGATAATTTAGTTAGAAAACTACTATTGTGTTTCTCATGCTTAACATTACTGAGCTCCCTGATAACGTTTTCTATGTTCATTTTCTCTGAGTTGTACTTAGAAACTGCTGCAATTGTCTCCAACATGAGGAAGTGGCTGGCAGAGAACCCTGCCTCAGTAAGAAGTCCACAGCCCATTCTGGGCCTGCAGCTGATCAGTTTTGTGAGCTCAGGCCATCTATAATCTCAGTCTTTGTTGTCTCTTATGTAAAATTAGGGACTTGGACTAAATCAGTGGCTTTCCCACTTTAAAATTATCTTTTTGAAAGACTAGGACCATTTTTTAAAAACATCTTCGTATGACTCTGTATTATACAAAACAGACAAACAGAGCTGCCCAGCTAGAGGAGGGACGGAGACTCAGACCGCACAGTCCTGCAGGTGTCCCTGTCCTTGAGATTTCTCTGGGAACTAGTTTGAGAACCACCAGTTATGGGAAAACCCTTCTAGTTAAAACTCCTTTGAATTAAAGATTGCTGATACATTGTTTCCCTGTGTCTAATTTTCTCCCTTTTCCATATCTTTGATAACTGGAAATGTATAAATGAAGTTGCAGAGGTGTTCTCGTGTTCTCTTTGTTAATGTTGGACTTGAAGCTACTTCCACCACCTGAACACAGTCCTCACCTAGACATGAGCATAAAGGACACAGAAGTGACTATTTAGGAAAAGAGCTTTGTCGGGGAAAGATAATAACATTAGTTTGGTCCTTCCTTAATTCAAGTTGTATAAAAATGATTTATGTATTAAATGGTAACATAAAATTGTTTTGTTAAAGGCCTTCCTTTCATTTTGTATTAAGTTACTGATTTTACAAGACCTTTCTAGTAATGGTATTGTCACATTATTTATTTTATAAGCTCTGTCTATCATGCTACTGTCAAAAAAGCATCATGGAAAACAATCTCTCATAGATTGGAAAACACGATGGCCAACAAATTTGTCCTCACACCTTTGTAAAGGCATTCAATAACACATTATCATTGTCACCACAGTGTCTATTAGGTTCAGTACACAAATTTAGGCCCTGTTTTGGGCATCCAGTGAAAAGATACCTTTTATAAGAAAGTTTTAAATAAGAACACGCTACGTAGTTTGTAGTTTGAAATATCTACAGATATTTCATAACTAGGTACACTAAAACTACAACTACATGAATATTTGAAAAATTGGACCTAATTTCTAGAAAAAAAACAAAGTTACAATTAAAGAATTATATCTTCTTTTCATTGTTACTAATTCTAGAAAGCCGTGAATCAGAAACTAAGTTTGAAAACTGGCTCTAGGTCATACTTCTCCTTTCTTCAAGCAGATTTCTAAACTCTTTGTGTCCATATGAATGAAGAAACATCTCATTCATAATACAGACAGCAAAATGTTTTTGCTTATTGTTTTTGCTAGTAGAATTTTCAGGATGACAGTACCACTTTCATCATCTTATGTATTTAAGATTTTGCACTTAAAAATGAATAGCCTAGAACACTTCTTCAGATTAATTTTCTAAAAGTGCAAGAATGGAAAGCTCATTTAAAGGAAAAAAATCCATTGAAGTAAAAAAAAAAACTGATGAAACTTTAATAAAGTGCAATTTTTCTAAGATGGGAAAGTAACACATTCAGTGTAAAATATGACTTGTTTACACTGCTTCGTATCAATCAGATTAAGCATCACCCTTCTGAAATTATGTATATTCAGTAGGACAATATCAATTGTGCTTTTATCAGATTACTCTAAATAGCATCACATATATATATTCTCTGTTATCTAAAATTAAGTAGAAATTCATTTTATTTATGTTATGTTTTTAGAATGTATGCAATCCCCAAGTTAGGTCTAGTCTGAAAAGGTATTATTTGAAGGCCACATCGCCTATAGTTGACTTTAATACTATAACTAAGATTTTATACATTTCAGGTGCAGCAAAAGATCTCCAATAACATAATTAAAGAACTGAATGGACCGGAAGAAGGTATGATGCCCAAATGTATTAATTCAAGTTAGATATCATTGATTTCTGAAATAAAGCGTAATTAGTAAATGGCATCCCATTTCATGTTTGGATAATAGATACCACATTAAATAGTTTCTTACACAAAGCAAATGAAAAATGTGAAAGCATAAACATTTATAATAAAGAATACATTTCTCCCTCCTTTGTTCAGCACGTTGCGTAGCTTTTTAAAACTCTCAAAAGTCCCTGCCCCTCTTTTTGTTTCTGGCTGTCCCATCCTTTCCTCTGCCCTCCCCATGGAACTGTCAGCCTGCACATTGAAGGAAATTATTAAAGGAAAATAATTTTGACTTACGTGTATATGAAAATTTATATAGTATTTTGAACTTTTATTCTCGGCATCTAACTGACTTTACAGCAGATTTTGTGAGTGGAAACGAGCAGTGTTCAGTTTTACATACTCACACGGCCCAAATACCAGCTGTTTAAACAACACGCAAACAGCCAAGTTGTCCCTAATACTTCCGTGGTGTTAACTGATGTCTTTTTTGTATTTTCCAGTTTTTATCACTATATGTGAACCTAATGATTTAGACAGACATTGGTTCAATTCCTGCTGCTATGGCTACGATCAGGTTTTGGATGTATTACAATGGTTGTAGTACCATTAAACATTATATATAATTTTAAACACTGATACATAGGTCTGTCCTCACAGTGAAATAAGATTTGTCTAAGGCTTTTCACCTTTTCCATTTATTGATTGGTTTTTGATTTGTGTTTTGCAAACAGCCTTAATATTAGAGAAAAGTCCCAAGTTTTGATGCAAAGAACTTCCCCCCGACCCTTCTGAGAGTAAGTGCTGACATTGAGCCACCAGCCCTGCTTCCTTTGTTTCCTGCCGGGCAGTGCGTGCCCTCAGCTGCCGGCACCTTCCCCGTCAGAAGCCGCACACGCATCCGGTCCACCATCTAACCCTCATGTTCTTTCCAGCCCTGCCCCTTGTCTGTAGGACCATGTGCAGCAGAGAGACGCTGCTCAGACCCATGGATTGCATGTGGTGGTAGTGCAATCAGCTCCCCAGTCTTTATCTGACTTTCATGACCTTGAATCTTCAAGAGTGAATGTTAGTAATGTCGAGTGTCCTTCAATGTGGATTTTTCTAATGTTTTCTCATGATAAGATGCAGATCATGTGTGTTTTGTGAGAGCATCGCGGACGTGGTGCTGTGCTCTTCCCGTTGCATCCAGTGATGTGAGTACAGTTTTGCTTTGCACCGTTACTGGTGATGTGAGCACGGATCAGGAAAGGTAGTTTCTGCCGGGTTTGTCTTCTGTGATGCCTTTCGCAGGAGCATCCATTGGTGCCTTACGGGGAAGCACTTTGAGACCATGTGAATGTCTGTGTTCCTCATCACATTTTTTTATTTCTTCATTCATTTATCACTGTGGATTCTGGGTTTATTTTATCCAATAGGTCATCACTTAATATCATTTCTAAAAAGTTTATTGTTCTTTTAGAAAGATTCTGTACTCTTGGTCACCTATTGGCTCCACCCTCCTGTGAACTGTGCTGCTCCCAGACAGTCAGCAGCGATCGGGTTCTGTCATGATCTGTCTCTGCTCTCTCCCCTCTCTCCCGCTCGCCCCCTTCTCTCCAACCTTCAGGTGTTTACTTCTGATACATGGATTTCTCAGCTGTTGTGTCTGTCACTCAGGGTTCTCTTTCTTGGCTCCTGGACGGCCATTCAATTGTGTTTTCTGGGAGAGGCTTTAGGGACCTCCTCTCCGGTCGCCATCTTTCTAAAGCTATCCCGGTTTCTAAACTTTATAAATGGAAACTCATGGTGTGTACTATTTTGTGTCTGGCTTTCTGTGCCCACATTGTATCTGTGAGGTTCATTCATGCTGATATGTGGCTCTGGTTGGTTCATTTTCATTGTCATACCACATTCCATTATATTCATATTTCATAATTTATATATTTACTGATGATAAATATTTTGTTTCTAGTTCTGTGGTTATAAAGAATGTTGTTTAAAATGTTTCTGTACATGTATTCTGGCACACGAATGAATGTGTTATGTTAGGCATACCCAAGAGTGGACCAGCTGGGTCTCAGGGTCTGAGCACTTTCAATTTCATGAGTAATGTCAGTTTCCCAATTCGGTTGTCCCACTTCATACTCCCACCAGCAGTCTACTAGAGTTCCTGTTGCCTTACATCTTCACTAACATTTGTGACCGTGTCTTAGTCATTCTATAGAGTTATGAGGTTCTATTTCATTATAGCTTTAATTTGCACTCCCCCAATGAATGAAATTGAGCACCTTCTAGGATTTTCACTGGCCGTTTGGAAATCTTTTAAGTGCCTGTTCAAGTCTCTTGCCCATTTTCAGTTAGGTTATCTTTTTAAAATTATGTTATAGGAATTTTTTTATATGTTAGGAATACGAGCCTTTGTCAGTGAAGTATTTTTACAACTTCAGAATGTGGACTGCCTTTTCACTTCCTTGATGGTGTTTCTTGACAATGTTATTTTTAGTATAGTACAACTCTATCAATCTCCTTTATAGTGGTTTCTTGGCTTTTCTATTTTCGATATTTTAAAACTTTTCCTACTGGATGACCAAAAAGATATTCTCTTACATTATTTTCTAGAGGCTTCTGCCTTTAGCCTTTCACACGGAGATCTACAGTCCACCTGAAACTGAGTTTTAGGTATGGTGTGAGGTAGGGATCAAGATGAAATTTTTTCCATATGACTAGCCAATTTCCCCAGGACCATTTACTGAAAAGATGTCTTTTCTCCACTTCTCAAAAGTGCTACCTTTGCCATAAATCAAATGTACCTGTATATATGGATTTGTTTCTGGGCCCTCCATTCTGTCCCCCTGGTCTATTTATCTATTTTGGGACTCAATACCATGTAGTCTTAATTATTATAGCTTGAAAACTTCCAATTATCTGGTAGAGCAAATCTTTCCACCTCAACCGTTTTTCTTTAAGAACTGTTGGTTATTCTTGACTATGCATATTCATATAAATTTAAAATCTGCTTTTCAAATTACATGTTCATAAATCTACTACTTATTGTAGTTTTCATTGACATCACATTAAATGTACAGATAAATTTAGGGATAAAACACTGAATGTTCCAACTTATGAATGAGGTGTATTTATTTAGGTTTTCTGTCTTTGAGTGAGTTGTTTTCTCTATAGAAGTAGCACACATCTTCAATTAGACTTATCCTAGGTGTTTTATATTTTTGATGATACTGAAAATCACATATATTTTAAAACTTCACTTTGTTTTCTTGCATCGTTGCACAATGTTCAGTATTTTAAATTATCAATTTTTGTTTGATGACCTTGTGTCCTGTAGTCTGGCCAAACTCAAAGCTTGAGTCTACAACAATTAAAACTATGTGATGGGTTAAGAATAAAAAAATCCATGAAATATAATAGAGAGTCCAGAAATAGAGCCACATATACAGTCATTATTTTTTGGTTTTATTACTACAAAGACGTCAAAGTTTACTCAGTCTATTTAAGAGTCCTCAAGTCCCCAATGAAAGGCTGTAGCACTAACTGTTAAAGGCAGGTACTCTTACTACAGTTCATAATTAATACCCAGGAAAAAGTGTGAGAAAAAGTAATAAAGCAGACATAAAAACCAATTATACTTTACTAATTCACTAATAACACTTTCGTTTAGTACACAGTATTTTAATATTTACAAAATGCTTTCACCTATAACTGCCTAGTGAGATGTGGAGAGCAGTACCATTAACCATCATTAACTTGCAACCTTAAATTATATTCTATATACTCCATATAAAAGGGCATGAAATTATCTAACACATTTTGGGAAAAGTCACACTCAAAATCTTTAAAGTATGTTTAAGTTATGATATTTAATAGGATAATACACAGGAACTTAAAAAATTTACTTGTATAATATATTTGTAGATAATACCTAAGAAATGCCAGTGTTTCTATAAAAAGCACTTTTTTCCAAAATCTCTTATTTAGGGTAGATTTTAACAGATGGCATAATAGATAGTACAATGCCAATGGAGTGCTCCTTTAATAGGTTGTTTTCAATTCTAAACTACTGGTAATTCATCTAGGCTTTCCTAGGTACAAAGAACATGAAGAAATATTATACCACTGTTTTATCTCTTTTGTTTGGCTGATTTTATACAATCACCAGGAATATAGTTAAGATATCACTAGAAATAAAGAAAAGTCTTGCAGAGTTTATCATCTAAATAAACAAGGCTGACAAATATAACAGATTCATCAGTAGAGTGGTAACAATAAATGCTCTAATTTTTCCCCTGCAATGTTATAAGCACATGCCTTAAGAACTTGTCCACTTTAGGTTTTCAAGCTCTTTCAGCAGCTAAAAATAAGCTAGTTCAAGTTGTCAACACTAAAATACCAGAATATAAGTCAAGCAAGTTGGCTTCTATACGACCTTGTGAACTAATTCAGTAAGCTTAATGATTAAAAGACATTTATGCTATGTGCTTTCATTTACTTTTCTAACTTATTTGACAAGGAGAAACACCTTAAGTTATTAAAGAAGCTTTTATTCCAGCCTGTAGGTAGAACAGAGAAGGATTACATGCAAAAATCAAGATGATATTTTATTAATGTTTAATATAGCAACATACTAAGTTACACATTTAGTACACAATATTATGAAATAAACTAAATGGCTGACAACAAACCAATATTCCAATGTCCCCTGTCAATTCAAAACTGGAAAAAATTTTTAAGTAAAAGATAAGTTACAAAAGGAATTAATCTGAATAAAATTATTAAATAATACTTTAACTGTAATTTAAAGAGAAACCAAAGGCTTAATGTAGTGCTGATGCATAAGAAATTTATGATACGCAAAGAACATAAATTGATATGAGATTAATATTTACAGGTTGATGAAAAACAATTAATGTTGAAAGTATCTTCCTTTCTGAAAGAATTTAAACTGAGACCAATTTATTTACCCAAGCTCTGTCAAGCCCTCTACAAATTTCTTTTTGCTAAATTCACACTGGGGAGTCACTGCCCTGAGTTTCCATGCTATAACCAAACTGCTGACATTGGCAGAATCTAGGCTTAAATCATCACAAAACTGCTGAATTCTATCAATTCCAATTTCATTTTCATTTTAGGGGTCTATAGTTAAAATTAAGAGAAAAAGTTATACTATTTTGGAAAGTATTATTAAAAATGGGTTGTTATAGTTCTAGCAAGTGTGTTTGAAAGTCTATCAATCAATAGACTGTAATTTCTAGTATATGTGAAAGAAATAGCAACAAATGATAATTTCTCCAGAAAATACACCTTCTTTTCAAATCTAGGTTTCTGGACTTTAGCAGAAAAAAAAAAAAAATCACTGAAACTTCTTTGAGAAGACTTCATCATTAAGAAAATATAAATTTCCCTAAAGTAAAATAAAATTAGTTTACAGAATTTTAGTTTGTCCAAAAACAATTTGTTACAAAAAAAACTGCATTGGTATTTATAATATTTTAAGTTTTTGTCATAACCATGTCAAAGCAAAATTCGATGTTTTTCTCTTAGAAGTAACTTCATTTGCTATAGTTCTAATGCTCCTGCAAAATACTTATTTTCAAAATCATTTAGTTTATGCATCCATGTTTAACAGCTTAGCTATTCAGGCTCTCCCTCCATTTCTGGTTGAGAAATAAAATTAAGAAACTTAGCATTTCCCCATCAGAAAATCAAGTAAGTAAAGTCTATTAGAGGAGTCCCAGCAAGACCTCACCAAACTTGCTCTAGTAATTTCAGACAGATTGTATGTCTCATAATATACAAGGGCTGTCCCGACAGTATCTAGCCATGAATTATGAAAAATAGAGGCATTTATGACTGGATTTTTTCCAGAAAGCCCTCTACTATCATAATGTAAGTGTTAATTCTGTTGGTTTAGGAGATGTAAACAAAAAACTTGTAGCTCTGTTGCTTAAATAAAGACTAAGTGTGATAAACATTTTTTCTGTCATACAAAATTTAACTTTGGTCATTTAAGTACTATATATTACATTTTGATATATATATTCATATGTGTATATATAGCAGGACTGTCCAAAAAGTGTCCAGCCATATAACATAAAAACAGAGGCATTTATGGTTGGATTTTTTCCAGACAGCCCGTGTGTGTGTGTGTGTGTGTGTGTGCTCATATATAGTTACATAAGAAAAATCGATAAACTAATGAAACTACAAATATCCTTCCAACTCAATTCTAATAATACTACTATTTCAAAAGTATTACTCATGGCATTATGGGACAAATTCTATAAAACATTCTCAGATGTCTTCTTATTCAATTCCGTGCTCATAACATTACAGAACTTCATAATAGAAAAATTGGTCTGCAATGCTCTCCCCTAATTAATAAGTCATCTTGAAAAATTTCATATACAATAATAATGAATATTTTAAAGTTTTTTTGGAAATATTCATTCATTTGTATACATTAATAACCAACATTATATTTGTGAGTAGTCTTTGAACTATGTATTTTTATTACCCTAAATTATTGTACCATATATCTACTTTAAATGACTAGAATTGCATGAATAGTATTAAATGATGGAGTTTAAACTAAAGAAAAATGACAATTTTCACTTACACAGAAGCATTTTTTAAAGGCAGCTGCACATATTTAAATAATTTTTAAAATATTCATAGCATCTGACTTACAAAATTAGCTCAATAATTAACTAAGCCAAAAAAATTTAAAGCACACTAAAGTTTAATTAAAAACAATATACATTTCTTCAAAAACTACAAGCACATATTTTTTCAAACTACAGAATGTTTCTAAACCAAGAATTAAAAAAAAAGGAATGCAATTTTCAATCCATCTTCCAGATCTAAATAGAAATATGAAAATATATATACAGTATTCTCAAAAGCAAAAATAAAAATAATAAACAAGAACTTAAAGCCAAGGAAGTTATTCTGTTTGGGTTAATGTTTGTTTAAATAAGGTTCTGTTGTTTTTTTTTTTTAAGTTTTGGAAATACAAGGATTAGCATTAAAAACTACAAGAAAGAAGAAATCGACTCTTGAATCATTGCTGCGGCTCCCATTACAGCACAGACTTGGCATCTGAGATGCAATTTTAAAGCCTGCTGAGTGATTTGGCTCTGCAGGAGGACTGTCCGGGAAGTATCCAGCTACGTAACATGAAAAGTAGAGGCATTTGTCGTTGGATTGTTTCTGGACAGCCCGTTTCTGTGTTCATCATGTAGACTTATTTTTGCAGAATGACTGCATTTTGATAGGGAAGATCCAATGCTAGGTGCCAATTTCAATAAAAATAACAACTGTCCCCAGTCTCCCACACAAAGGTTTCTTTGCTAAGAGCTTTTCCCAAAGCTTACGCCACAAGTGAATTTGTGTCAGTGCTGTAAGACTGCTACACTGTTTAAGAGGACAGCGTTTACTCTGATGTGTGATTATTTTTATGACTTAGTACTGTTCTTCAATAACTGTCTCACCACAAATATTCCAACCTAGATGGAAAGACTTGGAAAAAACACTGTATTCACAAGTGTAGCCAGTTGGTCACGACACTACGCCAGTAATGGGTCCCCTGCCACTGGTAGTTGACTCATCAGCCTCTTCCCAGAACAAGTGAGGGAGAGCTCACTGTCAATCAATCTTTAGACTCCTCTCTTTTCATCCCACCCCTCCTCCATACAGACTAACAGTCACAGTTCCATTTAAACTGATTGGATTTTGCAGCTGAATACCAGGAGGAGTAAGAACAGCACCTTGGAGGTTTCTTGAACACGGCATCAGAAATTCAAGAAACATAACATTCACCCTGTTTCCTAGAGATGGAAGCAAGTTCTCTACTGGCTGCCTCTGTTGTCTCTGTCGCCCCTTACCTTTGTACCTACTACACAGCTGCTCCAGTTTCTTCTTGTCCACTGTGTTTCTCATGGATTCCTCGCGGAACGAGTCCAGGTTTTGGAAGCAGTTGTCAGTGGCCGTGTCTAGTTTCCACTCAGTCTGTGTTAAGCAGTAGAAGGCAGTTCTTTCGCCAGCCTGAGGAGATGCCATAAACTGGTGGACCCTGTCGTTCTGAGATGATTTAAGCTTATGCTTTGAGAAGCAAAAGCAGCAGGGAACCCAGTGAAGTCAATCCAGAGGTTGGTTTCAGCATTCTATTACTAATGCCTATATTTTAATCGGACTTAATTTTTTCTTGTTGCGTGACTCAAACTTCACTTCAGAATTAAAGACAAAGCCTCGTTCTTCATCAGTTAAAAAGAATGCACAGCCTTCTGAAAACGGGAACGACAGCATCTATATAGTTACAAATACGTCTAATCTTCAAAAAATGGTAAGTATCAATATTTTAAACAAAATATATTTTGATCACTCAGTTCAATTTGCATGAAATATGACATTTTTTTTCTAAGTCTCAGTAAAATCCCTCTTTATGACACACATACAGCCCCCTGACGAAATGAGGCCCAAGGCCTGACCACGTCTCCACTGCCCATCTGCAAGGTCCTCTTTGGCTTCAATTAATTTCAGGCTCTAGTACAGGGGGAGGGTTTGCCCATTTGGAAAGATCATCATTTTAAGTTTTTTCCAGTTTAAAATGAGTAGAACCACACTGACGAAAACATATACAATTAAACAAGAACAGTGTTAAAAATAATTTACAAAAGTTCCAAAAGCAGGCATAAGAAGTCTGTTATGACTAAATGAAGATGATACTAATAACAAGAATATCTCCATACATGGAAATAAAATAGAAAACAAGGCAGAGGCTGCAAGAAGGTAGTAAATAAGGAAACTGCCAAGTAACTGTACCATATATACTACATAATGAAACAGAGTAACACCTTAATACTTCCAGATTTAGGATGGTGAAGTTTCTATTTATCTAAGGTAACTTGATGAAAATGACAGCAGAAATGAGAGTAAGTCACTAATTTCTGCAATCAAAACAAACTCTATAATCTATTAGATGCTAATACTTTATACATAATATGTATAAGGAAAAAAATTCTACTTAAAATAATTTATATTCAATCTTATTTTAAAAAGATGAGTTTACAGAAGCACACAGAATACATTATAATATAACTTATGTAAATATGTAAATGGAAAACAAGATGTAGTTGAAGAAATTGAGAGGAGGGAAAAAGTAAGGTGGCCAAGGAAAAGATACAGAGGTGCATACCGTATATAAGAGCTGACAGCAAGCTGAAAATAAAGCTTCCCAGTTGCCAAAGCAAAGAATAAAACAGGATTAATTAGGAAAATCTGTTTTTATAAGATTTAAAGCCTACCAGCGGCCCAGAGGTGGCATAGCTCCTGGCACTGAAACCTGAAAGAAGTGTCCTGTGGCTGCTCGTGAGAAGGCCGAACGTCTCCTTCATACCAGACCAACTCGTCACCAAAATGCCAACAATAACCAGCAGAGCAAGCCTCCAGAGCTTTTTAAGGCATCCTTCAGTGCATGCTGTTGCCAAAATAGCAGAGTACAATTCAGCAGGAGAATGAGATAATGCAGTCCAAATACACTGCTTTCCAAGTACGGTCTGGGGACCCCAGGGTCCCATGAACTTGCAGGGGATCCATGATTACAAAACTATTTTCTTAATGATTCCAAGACACTCTCCACCTTTCTCACTCTCATTGGATACAGCAGAGTCTTCTAGAGGCTACATCACCTGTGATAGCACAATAGACTAAATACAGAAGTTTTGAGAAACTACCTTTGATTAAACCAGAATTAAAGGTATTTGCAATAATGTAATGCAATGTATATACATAATGGGTTTATGGTTATTTTAAAGTACATAAATATTTTTAAACCTTTCCTCTTAATTTCTAATATGGTACATACCAATGGCTATAACACTCATAAGCAAAAGCTCTTTGGGAGTTCCAATAATTTTTTAAAAATGCGTAAGGAGCATGAAACTAAAGTTTTAGAACTGCTGATCTAGGGTATCACAGGGAATTAACATCTTGGCTACTTAATACAATGTTGATCATTTGGGGTCTTGGGTCCCTTTTGGAATCTGATAAAAAGTCATGAATCCCCTCTCCAGGAAAACATGTATGATACACACATGTGTGGGGTTTTGCATAAACTTTCAGGGTTTTCACAGAATGTTTAAACCGATCTATTGGTTCTTCAGAGGGCAAGGGAAAGTGGAACACAGATTAAGAACCGATGAGCTAGATCAGGAGCCACTGGTTTCTGTTGGGGCTATTCAACTCTCGCATTGCAGAAAAGCAGCCACAGACAATATGCAAATGAGTGGACATGCTTGGTAACAATAAAACTTTATTTACAAACACAGGGAGCAGCTAGCTTGTGGTATATAGTTTGTAATCCTGATCTAGATTCTAGCGAAATACATGGAATATATATTCTATATGTTATTTTCTGAAATCAAGGCTTTGAAAAAAAAACTAGAGAAAGAGTTCAAGGTATATTCTTTGATAAGATCAAATTTAGCTAAATTAGGGCAGATCCTATAAATTTTTACAGCAAGCTGACAAAAATGAAGCTAGCATCTTTTTATGAGTTGATAGCCTCTCCAAGAGAGGGTGGCCAAAGCCAAGGGCTGTGTCAGAAACCTTTAGAAACAGATGTGCAACCCACAAATGATACACCTTTAGGAATAACGATATCTTTACCATGGAAATTGCCATCAATGTTAGATTTTAAAATTCCATCATATTGTAAAACAAAATTTGGTTTATACATATAATGAAATTCAGCCATAAAGAGGAATAAAGTACTGATGCTACAATGTGGATGAACCTCAAAATATGCTGAGTGATGAAGTCAGTTACAAAAGGTCATATATCATATGATCCCATTTATATGAAATGCCCAGAAGAGGCAAGTCCATAGAGACAGACACGGATTGGTGATTGCCAAGGGCTGTGGTAAGGGAGCAATGGGGAGCGAGTGCTAATGGGTGTGGGGTTCTCTTTGGGCCAATGAAAATGTTTTGGAACACAGGTGATGGTAGCACCATGTTGTGAATGTACTAAATGCAACCGAATTGTATACATTTTAATTGCTAATTTTATGTTATGTAGATTTTACTCAAAAAAATTCAACATAGCACCCTTAAAACCTCCAAGATTAATTAAAAGAGTAATGTATTGTCAGGTAACTTAATTATCTCACAAGAGAGTTTCTACAACCCTGAACCTCAAAGTGGTACCAAGGTGCTCATTCTGAATGAGCAACAGCAGCCAGGGGTCTAAGCTTAGCCCCTAACAAGTCTCTGGCCAGAATGAAAAGGAAGGGGCTGTCATTAAAGTTGCAACAATTTGATGTTGCCCCTTACAAGTTTCATCGTAAAATAACAGTAATTAAAACAACAATCATTAAGCTAAGTCTAAAGACTATATATACAATTTGCAAGCTCGGAATTGCAAATTGTAAAAAAGGAAACTAGCATAAAGCTGTCTAGAAGAAAAAGCCTCATAAACTAAAAGATTATAGGGGAAAGAAGAAAACTCTGGTCTATTTAAACAGGTCTAAATCCATGTAAAATTAATAAAGGTCCATAAATTGGCAGGACCAGAGCCCACCCTTCTAGCTCTGATGGCCTTCGCTGAGACTTACCACATGAAAAGAACTAAATTACTAATGGCGGTTTTTAAAGGGGGGGGGGGGTCTTGTATGTTTCACTGCTTTGTTCTGTTAAAATATATAAAATTATTGAAATAAAAATCTAGATAATCCAGTAGAAACATCAAATAAAATCTCTCATCTATGAAAAGTGTCAAATATTTTCACTGTGACCTTATGAAAAATCACTTACATAAAATGGGCACCCAGACTGACCAAACATAAAAAAGGGGGGGGGGAGTCATTCTTACAATGTCTTTCCAGCTAATACAACAAAATCTTCTCTTGGGGTCAACTTACAAGGGGCTGTCATTGGATTAACCACATTCATCAAATTAACTACATAAATGTGGTCA
The DNA here is from genome assembly GCA_004026885.1 of Lyroderma lyra. NCBI lineage: Eukaryota > Metazoa > Chordata > Mammalia > Chiroptera > Megadermatidae > Lyroderma > Lyroderma lyra. The sequence continues at coordinate 241 of PVJL010017021.1, read as the reverse complement.
CTGTGACTGTTTCAGTATATAGCAGGTGAGGGGTGCTGTTATATTCAAGTGTCCCCTTTCACACTTTTGGATTTCCGACCCCTTCTGCAAGTTCAGCTCCTGCCCCAGTCCCTTCCCCGTAAGAGCTGGACAGCGTGGTCCCTGCCTGCTGAGGTGGGCACACGCTGCCCAGGCAGTGCACCTGCTCCAGCACAGTCACCAACGGTCTTCTGGCTGCACTGCTGCCTGCTGCCCTCTCCGT
>PVJL010017020.1:0-19391 GCA_004026885.1 Lyroderma lyra | reverse complement strand
AACGGTCTCCAGACCATGAGGAGCCCAGGACTCGATGCCCTCCTTGGATGCCCCGAACCTAGCGACCAGGTGAATATAGAAAACGGGAGATAGCAGCCCCCTGTGATAGTGGTAGCATTTTAAGACCTGAGGGAGAACTTTCTGGTTCTCTGTTGCTGGACCCAAGGAAAAACAGTCAAGCAGGGCAGGGGCATGGTACCTGATAATGAAGAGCTGTGTTTGGCTTACTTTTGCTCCCATCCAAGGCAGGCTGGGTCCCAGGCCACACAGTGTCCCACACGTCCCTTCCTGTCCTCCGAGCAGAGGGTCTCTACACCCACTGGGCACTGTATACCCTGGGATCAGGCCACGCTGGGCTAGAATTCTTACTCTGTGAGACACATCTTTCTTTGGGGTGGGGTGATCGAGCGAGTTGTTGGAACTTCTGCTCATGGACTTTGCAGCCCTGGTAAGTCCTATTGCTCAGCCCTGACCAGAGGGGTGGGTGGAGACCACGTGGGTAGAGGTCTGATCCGATGGTGTAGGTCAGGACCTGGCCATGTAGCCTGCCTGCCAAGGAAGGTTGGCTTCCAAAGGCTCTGCCCACATCAGACCTAACGCTGCCTTAGCTAAAGGGGCAAGCTGTTGAGACTGGGGTTAGGGAGAAAGCTCACAAGTGTGAAAATAAGGGACAGGGAGCAAGGGAGCACATTTTGGCACTGTCTACAATCAGTCAAAAGAAAGGGTGTGTGGGGAAGGAGGCCTTGATACTGGAGACCGGCTCCATCCCCGCGGACCCCCATCAAGTTAATAGCTAGCCAAGGGGCTCTGCATAGGCCCCTCACAAGTTCTTCCCAAAGTAAGATCCATAAACAGTCTCAAAGAAACGGCTGCATGCCCCAGAGTAGGCATGTCATTCCTGGCCTGGCAGACATGCTCCAGCAGCAGTGGACAGGAGGGAGGAGGCATTTCTCTAAACCCCGCAGTAGTGAGCTTGAGGCAGCAGTCTTCAGGTCTCTTCTTGATTCTCTGGCTGTGGGGAGACAGTCTGGAGTTGAGTCCTAGACAGCTTGGGTTGAGCGGAAGCCAGGGCCACTTTTTCTCATTGCCCAGTGAGGCCCAGAGCCCCTTGGAAAAGGCTGCCAAGAAAGCCTAACACCGCAAATGCATAGCCTAGGGATCTGACCTGCTCCACTCCATTCGTCTGTCCCCCTGTCCACTCCCCTGTTCCCCTCTCCTGTGGAGCATGAGTGTCCAGGAACTTGCAACAAGCCTCAGCCAGGATCCAGGAAATCTGTGGTGATGGCACTGCAGCTACTAGCTGGATTCTTCAGCGCAGATGAAGGGCTCCTTGCACTTTGGTGAGGGCCATTGGCGGCTACGCTCTGCCTGCGTGCTCTGGCTGGGCTATGACCCCCTTCCAGGTTCTACATGCCTCTGCTGCACTAGATAGATGAAAGTCACTGGGCCCGCCTCTAAGGTCACTAATGGTGACTAAATTTACATGCATGCTCTGCAACAGAAGTACAGTAGGGCGTCTCAGGCCTGGCTGCAGTACATGGCACAGCACCACACGACACCATGGCCAAACCTATGCTGGCTCCGAAGATGAAGGGGCACACAGCCAAATGATGACAGGCCCCAAGGGGACTCCTTCAGAGCACCTTCCTCTGGTCCAGCCTCAACATGGCGGCCACTGGGGTCTAGAGTTCATTTCCTGTGCCCAACACGCCTGGCACCCAAGACAGTAACCTTATCCCCACCCCCACTTCTAAAGCTTCCTCGCACTCGACCTGTGCCTGACCAAGCCCTTAACCACCCAGAGACACCAACCCTTCTCCCCGACCTCAGTCCTTTGTCACCCGCATTCCTAGGAAGGCACAGTGCAGGGATCCCGGGAATCTCTTGATGGCAGTATTGCACCAGAAATGCCAACCAGCACTTGCCCCGCCCCCACACAAGTCCTCTCCCTCCGCCCTTTGCTAATGGAAAAAAAAATGGTACACCTGTGTCCAACTAACAGCTAGGAGGTACCTGACAAACTTGCAACTTGGGAGTGCTGAGGGTTCACATCCATGTCTGCTGCAAGACCCTGCAGGGTCCTAGGCTGCTTTGGTGACACTAAAGCGATGACATCTCATGGAAGCAGCCCAGCAGAAAACCTGAAAGTAGCCAAAGCTGTACCTGACAGTCAAACCACAAGCAGTCCCACACAGAAGGGGTAGCGGCACAAGTCACCCTCTTCTGCTAGTGCACTCTCTTAATATTGCTTCACTAGCCGTACCACCAAGAGTTAGGAGTCAGTGATGCCCTGTGAGAGCTGGTATTGTGCCCAAGAAGAAAGACCCTTAGAGGTATCCATCCACAAGAATACAGAGATAACCAGACCTCTGTTTCCTGGAAGGGTGGACTTCAAGTACCAGAAATCCTGATGAGGAATCCCGGGGCACACATACTGCTTGACATGTCTCCCAACAAGAATCCCAAAGGCAGATACACCAGCTTCCCCAGCGCCCCAGAAGAAACAAGGCCACTTGGGAGGCTTGTAAGGCTTCTGGGGCCTCAATGGGACTTTTTTCATTCACAAAAGGCAGAGGGAGAGCCTATCATTGCCAGATTTCTGGAGCCACAGTGCCATCAAGCGGAATCACTTTGAGCGCGGCCTTCAGACCTTGTCCGTGGACCGCTGGGGAAGGCCTGTGCATGCAGGCAGGGTGTGTCTGGGGAGCAAAGAGGATTCAGGCACTGGACCTGACCCAACGTCTGGCAGTGCACCTCCAGAGTGACCATAAGAAGGGACAGAAGGAATGGAAGAAGCATGAATTGCCCAACTAGCAGCCCCGGGCTTTCCAGGTACAGTTGGGGGCGTGGCCTCGGTAGCCGCCATGTTCTAAAACAAGGAGCAGAAACTTTTACTTCAGGCAACCCGAACCCAGGCTCAGATCTTTGCCCTCCATGTATTAGGTCAACCAGTGGGCCATCTACGGTTTCAAGACCACCAGAAGCTAGGGACCCAATGCCCCCGTTCAAGGCCCCGGACCCACCCACTGAAGAAAGATAAGATGGCAGCCGCCATGACAGCAGTAGCATTTTACAGTCCAGCAGCAGACCTGAAAGTAGCCATAACTGTACCTTTACCACTGTAGGTTTGCCTGAGACCTGGGGAATCACACTCACAGGGTCTGAGCAACCCCTAGCCAGTGTACAGCTGGGGACATTCTCAAGGGGATGTGCTCAGGACTCACACCGAGGTGACAGTCAGCCTGAGGGTCACACCACAACCAGTGCCACACAAAAGTGGTATCTGCAAGGGCCACCTCTTCCTACAAGTGCACTCTCTTAGTATTTCCTCACAAGCGGGGTCCTGGTCCACGCTGGCCTGGTTAAGAATTTTGGTAGAGAGAACTATGCCCGAGAGCCAACAGGAAATGTGAGGAAAGAAAAAATAAATAACTGGAACCACTGAAGATGAAGGAGGCAAAAGGCCTTATAGGCCTGGCTCTCCTCAATGGGGCTGCTGAAATCTCCCCACACCCCAAAAGACTGGGATTCCTGCTTTTCCTAAACAGGTTGGGGAGACTAATCGACATTCAGTGGCAGCTGGCTTGATGGAGCTGAGACCTGATACAGGTCCAAGCACGGGCCCAGGCCCAGGTCCAATCTCTCAACCTCACAGCAGCATGTCTGATTCCCGAGTCAAGGAGCACCAGGTATATCCTCTAGAACACACACAGTTGCACCCAACTGACTCTCCAAGGGATGAAGTCACTTGTTATGTGGCTTTGCCCAACCGCTTTCTTCTGGGTGGACACAGGTGCTGGAAAGCCTAACCCTGGTCAGCCCCACGGGCACTCGGTCCACTACCAGTCTGGACACCGCCCCACCGCCAGTTGAGGAGGAAAGTACAAAAGAGGAACCTGGTGTCCGTGTAGAATGGACACTTAAAATAACCCATCCTTCCAGTGACAGGTCAAAAACTAGAAATGAGCAGGAAAAGGAGGAATTGCCCCAGTCCATTAGCATGTGGCCTTCGATTAAGAAGACAAAGTAATCAGAAAAGGAATAAAAAGGGGTTCCCTGGTGGTGTAGTGACTAGGCTTCGGCGTTCTTAACACCATGGCCTGGGTTCGATTCCCAGCCAGGAAACTACACCCCCCCCCCCCAAAAAAAGAAAGGAATAAAGGATGAGGATTTAGCCTTGTTAGGGTGTCCATTAGCAGCTGCCCCTCATTTGAGAAAATAAAAGTCTTCAGAAAATGCAGGAAAATTATGGAACAATCCCACTTACCCAAACACATATCCTGCTTCCCAGGACCACAACATTATAGTTTTACTTCTTTCTAATAAATCACTGGAAAAGGAGAGGGAAACAATTCTCAGCAGAGCAATAAAAACCCTCACGCAGTGTAAGCAGCTGCTCCCCTCTCCTGGGCCAGCCCGCTCTATGTCTCCAAGTGCACTTTCTTTACTAATAAAACGTCTTGCTGTCCTATACTTGTATAAAACTCTATCTCTTAACTGAATTTTTTCCTTCAAAAACTTAAAAACTGAAAAAAATCACCTTTCCCAGTAACACTACCCCCAGGCAAGGAGACACATGCCCACCAGTGCAGTTACTGGCAGAAAAGAAATAGAGAAGCTGAGCAGATGTGATGCCAGATGTGACGCCAAATGGGAAAGAGTGCAGTCACTACAGGGACCTGGTGGGGTCAGAGAGCAAACCACACAGAGAGAGCTTCCTTCTGTGCCTATTGGCTGACATTTCCATCCAAGCCCAGAAGCATGCATGAGGAAAAAGGAAAAATTACATCTCCTTCACGCTGCAGAGTGTGGGTTGCTAATCCGAGGGAATAGTTGGGAGCTGTCTTCCTGCATGAGTAATGGACTTGTTTGATTGGAATAAATATTTATCTACCGTGGCACAACCAAGGTGGTGACAATAAAAAGTACAGGAGAGAAGAAATTGTATATATGTGCGTACAGGTACGCACGTGCACACATAGGTAGTACGTGCATGTCTGAATTTGTGGATGAATGGGTGGATGGTGGATGGATAAATGGCTGGATAGATGAGTGGGTATGTGTGTGGATGAATAATTGGAGGTGAATGGGTAAATGGATTGATGGATGAGGGGAGGGGCACTGCGTAGACTACTGACAAACTCCTAAGGTAACATTCCCAGAAAGGGTTGATGAAAAACTGGCCCTCACTGAGGTCATAAGCCTTGGTTGGTGGAGCCCCTGGGATTTCTACCTAACCAGTAGACCCCATTCTCACCCCCACCCCACACCGGACTGGGGAACTCAAGGTCAGAGTGACTGTCCAAGGACAACCACCTCCCCCACCCCACAAAACCCAAGTAAGCAAGGGCAGTGCGCCTCCCTGTCTTCTCATCTGACAAGGCCCCTTTGTGCTCCCCCTGAAGCTGTGGCAGTGGCCTACACTCCATCTTGGGCCTGTTCCTGAGCCCTAAAGTCTAAAGAGGAAACAACCGGGTGAGAGAAGAGAGGCAAGGATACCAGGAGACCAGGCCCAGTCCACATCTCATGCCAGTGCAAGCTATGAGTGCATGCTGCTCTGGGAGAGGTGGGATTGTGCCATAGAAGACGCCTAGTGATGCCTGTCCTCACGGGTATAGAGATAACAAGACCCCTGTTTCCCGGAAAGGTGGACTTCAACTACTGGAAAGACTGAAGAGGGATCCCGAGCTGCATACACTGCTTGAGATACAGCACAAGAAGAAGCCTAAAGGCCAATACACAAGCTCCCCAGCACCCCAGTGGAGCCAACCTCATTGGAGAGGCCAAGATGGCTTCTGGGGCCTCGCTGGGCCTTTTTTCATCCACAAAGGGCGGAGGGAAAGGCCAGGCGCTCCTTGACCGCTGGATTTGTGGAGCCGCAGTGCCATCCAGCGGAATCATTTTCAGCGCGGCCTTCAGTCCCGGTCGCTAGGGAAAGCCTACGCTGGCAGGCGGGGTGTGTCTGGAGTACCGAGAGGATTCGGGCCCTGGACCCAGAACCAGCTGGTTGCCAGCACACCTCCAGAGTGACCGCAAAAGGGACAGAAGCAGTGGGAGGGGCCTGATTTGCCCAACTAGCTGCCCAGGGCTCCTTGAGTGAGGCTGGGGGCCTGGTCTCGGCGGCCGCCATGTTCCAAACTAACTAGCTGTCAGAATGGCCCCAGCCAAGTGTAGTCACTGTGGAACCTGGAGGGGTCAGAGAGCAGGACGTGTGGAAAGAGGGCTCTTCTGTCCATGTTGACTGACATTTTGTATTCAAGCGCAGAAACATACATGAGGAAGGAAGAAAAATTACATCTGGGTCACAGTGCAGGAAGTGGGTTTCAAAACTGAGGGACAAGTTGGATGCCGCCATCCTGCCATCAGTAAGGAAGTTCTGCTTTATTAGGGGAAATTTTTACCTACAGTGGCACGTCCAAGGCGACTGCAAGGAAAAGTACAGGAGAGAAATGTATATACAGGGTCCAGCAGAAGTAACGCCTTTTCTATGAGCTGGCAATCTATACCAAATCTTTTATTACATAATCATAGACATGTGTTTCTGTAACATAACAATATTTTAACTTCTTTAAAAAAGGCATTACTTCTGCTGACCCTGTATGTGCCTACAGGTAAGCATGTGCACACATCGGTATGTAGTGTGTGTACATTTGCATCGTAGATGGATGGATTAATTGGTGGGTAGATGGATAGATAAATGGATACATGGATGGGGCAGGCTGGGTAGACTACAGATGCATTCTCAAGGTGACCTTCCTAAAAGGGACTGCTGAAAAATGGTTCGGTCCCTCACAGAGGTCATCTACCAGGGTAGTTGCAGCCCCCCAGCTCTCCACCTGGCCCTAAGACCCCCATCCCCACCCCACCACCAAACTGGGACACTCAAGGGCGGAGTAACTGCCCAAGGACCCCCACCTGCCCAAATACACTCCCACAGAAGTGTGCCTCCCTATGTTCTCATTGAGCAGGCCCCTCTGACTCGCCCTGCAGCCCCCATAATGGCCTACTCTCTCTTGGGCCTGCTCCTGAGCCCTGAGGCCTGATGAGGGGACAAGTGGGTGAGAGCTGAACAGAGGAAAGGGTGCCAGGAGACCAGGCCAAGTTCAGATCCCGGTGCCACCACAAGCTATGACTCCATGCTGCCCCGGGCTAGCTGGGGTCCTATCCCAGAGACCCCTAGAAATATCCATATGCAAGGGTACAAAGAAAACAGGACCCCTGTTTTCTGGAAGGGTGTACTTTAAGTACCAGAAATACCGAAGAGGGATCCCCAGGTGTGTGTACTGCTTGCCATGCCTCCCAATAGGAAGCCCAAAGGTAGAGACCAGCTCACCAAGCATAAGCAAACCCCATTCAGGAAGCCAAGAGGGCTTCTGGGGCCTTTTTTCATCCACGAAGGGCGGAGGGAGAAGCCAGGCTCTCCAGGGCAGCCACATTGCTGGATCCGCAGTGCCATCCAGCGGAATCATTTTGAGCGCAGCCTTCAGACCTTACCAGTGGATCTGGGGGGGAGGGGGAGCCTATGCTGGTAGGCATGGTGGGAATACAGTGCTGAGAGGATTAGGTCAACCGACAGGGCACCTCCAGAGTGACTGTGAAAGAGACAGAGGAAGTGGAAGGAGCTTCACTTGCCCACCTAGCAGCCCTGGGCTCCCTTTGCACTGTTGGGGGCGTGGCCTCAGCAGCCACCATGTTCTAAGAGATTCTGTGAGAGCAGCCCCAAAGGAGTGCAGTCACTACAGGGGCCTCATGGGGTCAGAAAGCAAGCAATGCAGAGAGCGTGCAGGCTACATGGAGAGAGGGCCCTGCTGTGCTTGTTTGCTGACACCTGCATTCAAGCGCAGGATACAGGAGGAAGGAGGGAAAATTACATTTGTGTCACATTGCAGAGACCATTTGGGTGCAGCCATCTTGTATTGGTAAGATTTCTGCTTTGATTAGGGGAAATTTTTATCAACAGTGCCACATCCACAACTGCAAATAAAAGTAGACAGAAGAAAGTATATATACAGGGTCCAACAAAGGTAACTCCCTTTTCCATTAGCTGGTAATCTATACCAAATGTTTTATTATAAAATCATATAATTCTGTAACATGACAACATTTTAAATATTTAAGGTGGCGTTACTTCTGTTGGACCCTGTATGTGCCTACAGGTACACACATGCACACATCGATAGTGTGTGTATATCTGCATTTGTTGATGAATACATAGTTGGATAGATGGTGTGGTCCATGAGTGGATGGTTGCATAAATGGATAGATGAATGGTGGCGTGCTAGGTAGACTAGAGAGAGATGCACTCCTAAGGGACCTTCCCAGAAGGGGCTGCTGAATAAACGATCCCTTACTGAGGTCATCTAACCAGGGTGGATGCAACCCCCAAGTTCTCCATCTGGCCCTGGGACCCCCATCCCCACCCCATAATCACACTGAGGCGCTCAAGGAGAGAATAACTGCCCGAGGAACCCCCTGTCCCAACACACACACCGAGGTGAGCCGGGGCAGTGCGCCTTCCTGTCTTCTCTGCGGACCTGGCTCCTCTGAGCTCCCCCTTCATCTATCAAAATGGCCGACTCTCTCTTGGGCCTGCTCCTGAGCCCTGAAGCCTGAGAGGGGACATGGGTAGGGTGAGAGCAGAAGAGATGTACAGATGCCAGGACACCAGAACAAGTCCACATCCCTATGCCACCTTGCGCTATGACTCTATGATGTCCCAGGAGAGCTGGGATTGTGCCCGAGAAGCACCCTAGTGATGTCTGTCCAAAAAAGCACAGAGATAACAGGACCCGTTTTCTCTAAGGGTGGATGGACTTCAAGTACCCGAAAGATCGAAGAGGGATCCCGAGCTGCGTGCACTGCTTGAAATACAGCACAAGAAGCCTAAAGGCCAATACACAAGCTCCCCCAGCACCCCAGTGGAGCCAACCTCACTGGAGAGGCCAAAATGGCTTCTGGGGCCTCGCTGGGCCTTTTTTCATCCACAAAGGGCGGAGGGAGAGGCCAGGCGCTACTTGGCCGCTGCATTTCTAGAGCTGCAGTGCCATCCAGCGGAATCATTTTCAGCGCGGCCTTCAGTCCCGGTCCGTAGATCGCTAGGGAAGGCCTGCGCTGGCAGGCGGGGTGTGTCTGGGGCACTGAGAGGATTCGGGCCCTGGACTCAGACCCAGCTGGCTGCCAGCGCACCTCCAGAGTGACCGCAAAAGGGACAGAAGCAGTGGAAGGGGCCTGATTTGCCCAACTAGCTGCCCAGGGCTCCCCAGGCGCTGTTGGGGGCGTGGCCTCGGCAGCGCCATGTTCCAAAAGAAGGGGCGGAAGTTTCTACTCCGGGGCACCTGGCCCCCACTGGGATCCTTGCCCTCCATACAGGAGCTAAGTAGGCCAGTAAGTCCCTAGGGTCTCAAAACCAAGAACAGCCTGGGACACCACACCACCGTCGCAGGCCCCCGATCCAGCTACCACGGAAAGTGAGAACATGGATGGTAGCTGCCACCCTGACAGTGGTACAATTATATAGCCCAGCAGAAGTTCTGAACGGGGGTTTGGCTGAGACCTGGGGAAACATGCCCACAGGTTCTGAGTTCCCCCTAGCCAGTGTCCCTCTGAAGACATTCTCAAGGCAGCATGCTCTGGACGTACTGAGGTGCCGGCCTGACTGCCACACAACAAGCAGTCCCACACATAAGGGGTAGCAGCATGCACCACTCCCTCCTGCAAGTGTACTCTTAATGTTGCCTCAGGAGCCAGGCCAAGGTCCTAGCCGGACTGGTGGAGATCCCTGGTGCAGTGAACTAGGCCCCAGAGCCAACAGGAGGCTAGACTATGGGAGGGACCACTCAAGATGCAGGAGGCAAAGGCCTTATAGGCCTGGCTGTCCCCAGAGGGGCTGCTGGGATCTCTCCTGACTCCTTCCTTGTGTGGCTGAGGCTACTGGTTCTTTTAGGTGGGGTTGGGACAGGAACACTCGTGTCAGTGCCAGTTATATGATGGACCTGACACCCAAAACTGGGTTTCTTCTCTGTAGGGTCCTCTTATCCTGTCTTGCTGGCCAAAAAGCCATGCCTTCACAAGCCTAGCAGTGACCTGGAAATATGAAGGCTGTCCAGAAAAAATACAACCATTAAATGCCTCTATTTTTGGTATTACATGGCTGGTTACTTTCCCGCAGCCCTTGTAAATGTAGCTTTCTGGGTAGCTCACTTTCTCACCACACGGTGACAGAGTTTGGTCCTTAGGAATAGGCAGAGTTTCAAGTGTAAGCTAAATCTCCTATTCTAATGCTGTGGTCCTGTGAACTAAGTTTATGTATGTGACGGCTTAGTTTTCAGATATGGATTATTCTACTCATAATTTAGGCAGAAATAGAACTGTCCTCACATCTGACCTATGTTCAATGTCTCGGTAATTCCCATGAGAAGTTTTGTATTGAAAACCATATGATTTCTGAATGCTTGTGAGAATTCATGTTTTTCACTTTGGAGCATATCATCATATGAGGGCAGAAGCCTTTGGCCTTGTTCAGAGTAACTGTCAAATGCTGTATCATGAACATTCTACCATGATATCAAGTACGCCTTCAGAGTCCTCTTTTCACGACTGTGGCAGATGGAAAGGGGAGAGGAGCACAGTGTTTAGGTAAGACAGTATAATCACAAGGTAATCAATTCTGTTGGTGCCTCCATGTCCCTTTTCCCCAGCAGCCCCCACATTGTTCTGTTTGGGACTATCCAGCCAAATCACTTTTCCCCTCTTGGTCCTCTAAACATAGGCCTGATGTGATCGAAGGCTGTTAGATAACTTTTAAATCTATTGAAAGTCATGCAGCAACATTCCAAAAAGCCTCACTCCGTGCCACAGAACCTTTAAAGGAAAGTTACGATTTTACATTATCCTTTCCATCATCAAAAGATTGTCTGTCCCACGCACAACCGCAAGCAAATGTTTTCGTGGAATGTTAAGTGCATTTTCTATCTCAGTCTGCATGTGCACTGACACAGAAGTCACGTGGATCTTTCTTTCTGGTTTCGTATTTATGAAACTCAACGAACTGCAACCCTTAATGAACCTTTCTGCTTTTTTCCATTAAAAGAGGCATACTTCTCTCAAGGATTCAGGCTTAAGAAGGCCACCATGCCACCCTTCCTATGGCAGGCAATGTATATTCTTTCCCACTGCTGAATGACAAGGTATCTCACTATTCACCTCTAAGGGTTCTTTTGCTCCCTGGTTTTCAATTCTAGAAACCCTGGGGGTTCCCTGGTGGTGTAGTGCCTAAACTTTGGCACTCTCAATGCCACAGCCTGGGTTCGATTCCTGGTCAGGGAACCACCAAAAAAAAAAAAATCCAAAAACATTCTAGAAACCCTGGGTGATGTGCACCTTCTCAGATGTACTTCCCTGCTCACTGGTGAATGTAATTCTTGTCTACATTTGCAAAGCAATAGAATGAACCAAAATTCTCACATACTTTTAATTTGGGTACCCATTTTTCCAAATGCTTTTCCAAGAGACATGTACAGGCATACCTCACATACATTGTGGGTTTGGTTTCAGACCAAAATAAAGTGGATATTGCAATGAAGCGAGTCACAAGATTTTCTTTTGATTTCCCAATGCATATAAAATTTATGTTTACACTATACTGTAGTTTATTTTAAGTGTGCAATAGCATTGTGTCTAAAAAAATGGACATGGAAAATCTGTTGTTTAGTGTAGCCGCCTTCATTAATGACCTTAACTAGATCTTCTGGATATTGTGCGGCAGCTTCAATCTCAGCACTTGCTGCTTCCCCTTACTTATACTGTTATAAAGATGGCTTCTTTTCCTTAAACCTCATGAACCAACCTCGCCCAGCTACAAACTCTTCTTCTGCAGCATCCTCATTTCCCTAGGCCTTTAGAGAATTGAAGAGACCTAGGGTTTTGCTCTGGATTAGGCTTGGGCTTTTAAGGGAATGTTGTGGCCGGTTTGATCTTCTGTCCAGACCATTGAAAACTTTCTCTCTATCAGCAATAAGGCTGTTGTACTTTCTGATCATTTGTGTGCTCACGGAGTAGCACTTTTAATACCCTTCAGGAACTTTTCCTTTACATTTATAACTTGGCTAACTGGTGTCAGAGGCCTAGCTTTCTGCCTATCTTGGCTTTCAACATTTTTTTCTCACTAAGCTTAATCGCATCTAACTTTTTATTTAAAGTGAGAGACATGAGACTCTTCCTTTCAGTTGAACTTTTTAGAGGCCATTGAATGGTTGTGAACTGCCCTAATTTCAAATACTGTTGTATCTCGGGGAATAGGAGGCCTGAGAGGACAGGTGGGGGAATGGCCAGTGGGTGGAAGAGTCAGAACACATATAGTATTTCCTGATTAAGTTTGATATCTTATATGGGTGCAGTTGGTGGTACCCCAGAACAATTACAATAGTGATACCAAAGATCACTGATCACAGATCACCATAACAACATAATAATATTAAACCTGAAATATTCTCAGAATTACAAAATGAGACACCGAGACACAAAGTGAACAAATGCTGTTGGAAAAATGGTTCCGAAAGACTTGTTTCATACAGGGTTGCCATGAACCTTCAATTTGTGAAAAAAAAATGCAGTATTTGTGAAGCACACTAAGGTGAAGTGCAGTAAAATGACCTATGCTTGTCCAGTATGAGATTTCCTAATTCTAACAGACTTGGCTAGTCGTCTTCATTGAGAGCAGTATAAAAATATTCCAGTAGAGGCAAAATTTATCAGCCTGCCCCCATAGAGGGCTACCCCTTTGTCCCAAGTTTGTCTTTACCCCCACTCATTTGGGAGGCCCCCTTGTGGTGTACTAAATTCTTGTATGTCTTTATAATGGTAGAAGTAGTCGTCCCACCATATGGTTAATTCATTGTCAACACTCACTCCCCTGGATATTCTTGCCTGTTTATTCTATTGTTCGTTTTGAACAACAGAAAACAAGCAACAAAGGCTCCATCCAAAGCCTTTTAGATTTTCTTGGAATTACAATACATTTGATGAATTAACGGATGATTAATTAACATATTCAAGAGGTTGAGTCTTTTTATTCAAGAATATACTACATCTTTATCCTGTTTAAGTTTAGAGTGTCCTGAAAGACAGAGGTAAAGTTTTCCTCAACTAGGTTTTTCATATTTTAGTTACATTATTTCCTGGCATACATTCTTTCATTGTTGGTACTGTAAACCCCTCCATTCTACTTAGGAATGGGATATTTGTCCATGGAATTGGGCTGAAAAAATACTGATTGAACCCTTTTTTGTGGGGGGCAGTTCCCTGGCTGGGAATCGAATCCAGGCTGTGGCAGTGGGAGCGCCGAAGCCTAGCCACTACACCACCAGGGAACCCCGAGAGCCCTTGATTGTTAAGAATTTTGTTAGGAGTTCCCTGGTGGTGTAGTGGCTAGGTTTCAGTGCTAACAATGCTGTGGCCTGGGTTTGATTCCCAGCCAGGGAACTACCCACATTAAATTAAAAAAAAAAAAAAGAATTTTGTTAACTTCTAGCTATTAGTGAATGGTATAAGTACTTTCCATGTTGATTCTTATCAACCTAAGGAAAGGTGGAAAAATTTAGAAGCATACATCTTATGAGTGTTGGAGTTTCAAGCACAGAATGGGTAAAAGTTGGATAAAAAGAAGTTATGAATCAGTTTCCATGAAATGTTTTCTCTCTTAGGTACAGTTGCAAACAGAGTTCGCGTCACTAATTTTTTTTTTTTAATGCCTCATTGGAAGGTGCTGAAACCCTTGCATTTTTCTGTCTTTACACACTTTGAGATTCCAAAGATTTTGAGATATTGATGTGTAGGAAAGATGCTGACTGAGACCTTCTTATTTGCTGAACACAGGCCTTAGTCATGACCAGTACAATGTGACATGATCTCTCCCTCCGATACTGTGAACGTTGTGGTGTCAGTGTGCCCTTTTGACCAGGGTTCACACTGTGACATGAGGAAAACAGAGTAGATCTCCAGCTTGCGGCCCAAGGTGCCTTTCCAACGAAGGGGATCTTTGTAATCTAACAGAAAGGCAAGGGCCACGGACTGGCTTGACTATCACAGACAAGAAGTTTGGACAACAGACCATCATCCGGTGATGTCAGAAGATGAACTCAATTGATTAATATCAAAACGGCAGAGATAGGCACCCTTGGGTGTACATAACAAGATGGACTGAAGAGTACTGCAGAGCCTGTGAATCAGAATTTAACATCCAAATAATACAAAACTCAATATAATGCACATGAATTGTTCTTTGTGTTCAAGGCCTACTTAAAAATGACAGATGACAACTCTGTTCAAACTAGGGGATACACAATGCTAGTCATTTTCTTCTTTAAGGTCTTCCATCATTTCTGGTTGTGATTTAATGGTACACAGGCTCTTATTTGCTGACTGCAACTACAGCAAAATATATTATTAAAATGTTTGAAAATTGGAGAATCTAGTTCAGATCTTGGCATAAAAGGGGGCTTTCTAAGCCTGATGAGAGTCCAAGCATCCATGAACCTCTAGACCAGCGGTGTCCAACCTTTTGCCTTCCCTGGGCCACATTGAAAGAATAACTGTCTTGGGCCACACATAAAATACACTAACACTAACAATAACTGATGAGCTTTAAAAAAAAAAAAAAAGGTCGCAAAAAAATCTCATAATGATTTAAGAATGTGTGTTGGGCTGCATTCAAAGCTGTCCTGGGCCACAGGTTGGTCATGCTTGCTCTAAATGGATCCTTTAGATTTCATCTCATAATAAACCTACTTCAGCTGACAAGTCATGCAAAATAACACACAGAGTGGAGGAAGACATTTGCACGTTCATGGGGCCTTCCCAGCCAAGGCCTGAGTTTTGTAATTTTTTGGCTGAGGTGATCCCTTATGGCAGTATTTTTTGTTCTCGGGGTCATAATGATGAATCCAAGTTTCATCACCTGTAATGATCTTCTCTCAGATGTCCTCACCTTCTTTTTGAAAAATTTCAAAATAAAATAAAACTGGAGGAACTTTTTCTGCTGTTTAGAATTCAATAACAGCATACTGTTTGAATCAAACGTCTGAACACTCTTCCATGTCGAAGTGCACTGGGTGAGACATGTAAGCATCTGTGAGTACAAGTTCAAGAACGATGGAGGGGAGATACCATGTGACCACACAGAACCCGTTATCCAGATATGTCTAATGTAACAAAAAATATGACAGGGGAGACAAGGTTTATTAGACCACCCTTGTAGAAAGGTTCTTAGTCTCACACTTTACACAAGAAACCAGAATTCTTAACTATAAGAATTAAACATACAATAAAAAGTATCATATAACTACTTAAAGAAAATATGGACTGATTCCTTTATAATCCTGGAACAGGGAAAAAGCCTTTCTATCTTTGACTCAAAACCTATCAAAGGAAACATGGATAAATACAAATAGTCCACAGAAAGAGAAACATAAAAGGAACCTAAACATACAAGATTCCCCACTCCGTTGTAATAAGGAAAATGTAAACAATTGCAGTGTTGTACAATTTTTATTATGTTTTTTACATTTTCTTACATATCACTACCTGAGGGGCCTGGATTACCTGCTTACCTGCTGTTTCTTGCCCTGTCTTGGGTCCGACTCGTCTTAAGTGGTCCCAAGTCAGGACTTGCTATTTTCCTTCAAGGACCTGTCCCTACACATGCAGAGAGCCACATGGCAACCCGCGGGCAGTGTTCCTACACACAACGAGGGGCAACCACGTGGTACCCCTTTACCCCTACAGGGGGTACAGTCCCACTGTAGACAGGGCCCCTCACATGCTCTGGCTGGACTGCACCGCGGCCAAGAGAGGCTTCTAGGGCCTGGGGCCCACGGGGGAAGACCCCGCCCTTGCTCGGAGAGGAAAAGGCTGCGAAATGCCCCCGGCCCCGGGGATCCGGAGGGCGGTTTCCGCCAGCACGTCCCAGACATGGCGGCCACCAGGGCCCGGTCCTCGGCTTCCTGTGCTCCACTCGCCGGCCTGGGGCCTTGTCCCAGAGGCCACCTCTGGAGCCGAACCGGTCCGACCCGGCCTTGGCCCACACATCCCTCCTGGCTGGCAGAACTCCGGACACTGGGGGAGGAGGGGTGAAGAGAGGACCCGTCCCTTGTCCTGCCCGCGCCTCTGACGTCACTCCCCGCGGCTCTTTCCCCGGAAGTGACCGTGCAGGACTCACGGGATCGCAAACGAGTTCCTCTTGATGGCAGTGTTGCACCAGAAATGCCACGCTGCCCTTCTCTGAAGAACACCGCCAGCTCGTGTCCACCCTCGCTCCAACATGGAGGCTCACCATCCATGTTGGGGGGGGAGGGGAGAACTCCCACTTCCAGGGCTCCTTGCAGCAGAGCCCCTTGCTGGGTCGGTCGTCTTAGCCTGCCTGTGTGACCTAAATGCCACAGCTTCTCATGGAGGCACCTAGCAGTGGACCTGAACACGCCTACGTACTTAGCCCTGGAAGTTTGCATGAGATGCAGGAAACGCACTGAGGGTGAGCAGAGTCCGAGCTGCCGACAGCCACGGCCACCAGGCGGGACACGTTCTCACAGGGGTCTGCTCACGGAAGTACCTGCAGCCAGCCAGCCAGGCCGCGAGGCCTCAAGCAGCTGGACACAAAGGGCGGAGGCCCACAGGCACCCACAAAGGGTTTAAGACTGAGGTCAAACCCCCATGGCAATCCGCCACCTCGAGGACCAGGCTCTTCTCTCTGGGGACCCCAGCGGTTTGGGTGCAGACAAATGCATCCTGGCGCCTGGCCCTGGGTCAGTCTCTCGACAGCTCCCAGGGGAAGGCTTGCAGTGGCAAACACCCGGAGGGAAAAACGTAGAAGGCTTGTGGTCTTCTTTCCCATAAATCGGCCCATATTCCTGACAAACTCCTCGGGGCCGTATCAAGTGCCCCTGGAGAATCCTCCTCTTACGCCTGGGGCAGATTACAAGGGAGAAGAACCACACACCGTCACACACGCACGGGTGCCTGCAGTGCAAGAACGCACTGACTGGTGGGGCAAAGTGGTCTCAAGACAAGAAAGGAACACAGACCCCAGCTTCTGTGCCCACCTTACCCACGACCCCACCAATACTCCCCTGTCCCTTGTTCTGCCCAAGCCTCTGACTTCACTCCCATGTGGCTCTTTCCCCAGAAATGACCATGCAGGAATCACGGGATAGGCCATGGAGTTCCTCTTGATGGCAGTACTGCACCAGAAATATAAGACTGCCCTGCCTCCTCCCCAGCCCTCTCCCTCCGCCCTTTGCTGAAGAAAAAAATTTCAACCTGCCCTTTGCTGAAGAGAAAAATGCCAATCAATGTCCAACCATGCATAGCTCACCATCTTGGCCACCTTTGGGGGCAGGGTGAGGTGAACCCTCACTTCCAGAGCTCCTTGCAGCAAAGCCCCATCCCCTGGTGGGTCATTTTAGCCTGCCTTCGTAATCTAAAAGTGATGGCTCTTCGAGGCGCCTAGCAGTGGATCTGAACCTACACATGGCTGTATCTGAAGGTGAACACAGAGTTTGAGCCACCTCCAGCCAGCACTGACTCAAGGGGGCCTGCTCAAGAGTCATTGAGTGGCCAGACTGAAGGCTTTACAGACAGATGAGTGGGGAGGGTTCTAGTTCCCTAGAAGAGATACAAAAGGGCACTAGCATTGGAAGAATTTCACTGTATTTTTTTTTCCACTTTTAACACAGGCCCATTAATGAAATAATAGCTCCAAATAAGTTTAAAAAGTCCAACCCTTTAAGCAATGTTAAAACTAGCTTCTCCCATTTTGAAACATTTTACGTATTATTTTTACATTTTTATGACTAGTCAAAGGTCAGTGTATCATAAAAGAGCCAAAAATGCCAATGGAAGCCTTTGCCAAGAAGGAAACGATCAGCATTTGGGAACCTCTGGCTTCAGTACAGATATTTACCCATTTTTGTAGTCCGTGAACAGCAAGGGTAATGCAGGTGTATTATGGTTTCTTGTAATCCTCTTTAATGTCTGGGTTACAAGCTCCATGGTTTCTCAAGCCCATCTTGTGTTTAGTAAGTGTCTATACCCTTTTATTGTGACTTGAGATACTGATCATCTCCAGAGTCACTGCATCCAAGTCTGTTGTCCAAACTTCTTCTCCGTGACAGTCAATTGAGCCCCTACTTCCCAGCTTTCCAGCTGACATCAAGTTCCTCCTGTGTGGAAAGACACCACAAGGTGGCTTATCTTTCCTGTCTTCATCATGTCCCAGTGTTAGCTTTGGTCAAAAGGGCACACTGAGACCACACGGCCCATGGCCATCAGTTGGGACCATGTGGTTGTGTTGAGCAGACTAAGACCTAGTCGCTGGTTTAATAAATAAGGTCTCAGACACCATCTTTCTCACTTAATATTGACTTTCAAAATGTTTAGAATCTTACAAGTTTGTAAAAAAATGGGAGAGTCAAGGGTTTCACTATCTTTCCAATGAAGCATTAAAAAAAAAAGCAAAATAGTAGTGACATTCAAACTATCTTTGCAATAGTGCACATAGAGAACACATTTCTGAGATACAATTTATAACTTCTCTTTATCTACCCAGTGCTCAAAAATCCAACACTCAGAAGGGTATGCTTCAAAATGTTTTAACCTTTTGGAGGGTTGATTATAATGTACAAAATGTACCACTGATACTGTGAAAGTTAAAGAAATTCTTGACAACCAAAGGCTTTCACAGTATTTTTTGCATGCCAATTACACAAATAAATATCCAGTCAGAAATAAAATGGACAGGATTTTAAATACCAATAGTGAACAATTACATGCTCCGAAGTAATCTAAGACACACGAAAATCTACATGAGGAAAACTTTCTTGAAGGACAGATAAGCAGACGTAGACAAGAGTCAAGATGTACTATATTCTCAAATAAAGAGACTGAACATCGTGAAAATCATCAATTCCTCATCAGTTAATTAATCAACCCATTCTAATCCCAAGGAAAATCTAAAAGGCTCTGCAGGCTGTTGCTTTCCATTGTTCATACGGGAAAACCAACAGGCAGGAATATCCAGGAGAATTAGGCCACTGAACAGCCATGTCGGGAGAGAACTAGTCGCAGTCAAACAGACTGCATTTTGCCGTGTACAATGAGCACGTTTTGCCCAAATTTGTGAGGAAAAAATAAGGGTGTGCATTATACATGGGTAGTACTAATTCTGGATCTATAGACATGTTTTTAATTCTTTTATTTATGCTATGAGGAAAAAGCATAATTCTAGAAATCAATGATATCTCTATGCAAAATAATATCCTGGAATACAATAGTTTTTTTATATAAAAAATCGTATACATAAGATGTCTTGCACTTTGTATCTGTTCTTATGTTTTGTAATT
>PVJL010017019.1:0-19541 GCA_004026885.1 Lyroderma lyra | reverse complement strand
GAGATTAAACAACATCTTATTTAAAAACGACTGGATAAAAAAAATAAAGGGAGAAATTTAAAAATATATAGAAACGAATGACAATGAAAATACAACATATCAGAATTATTGGGATACAGCGAAAGCAATAAATAAGAGGGAAATTTATATCATTACAAACCTATCTTAAGAAACAGGAAAAATCACAAGTAAACACCTTAGTATCCCATCTTAAAGAACTAGAAAAAGAAGAGCAGACAAAACCCAAAGTCAGCATAAGGAAAGAAATAATAAAAATTAAAGCAGAGCTAAATGAATTATAGAACAGAAGGAGAACAGAAAAAATTAATATTACAAAGAGCTGGTTCTTTGAGAAAGTCAACAAAATTGACAAGCCCCGGGCTAGACTAATCAAAGGATGAAAGGAAAGGACACAAATATCCAAAATTAGAAATGAATGGGGAGAAATTACCACTGATACCACAGAAATACAAAGGATTATAAGAAAATATTATGAAGGACTTTATGCCACTAAATTTAACAACCTAGAAGAAATGGACAAGTTTCTAGAAACTTATAGCCTACCCAGATTGAACTAAGAAGAACTGGATAATCTAAATAGACCAATCAATAGCAACGAGATTGAAATGACTATCCATAATCTCCAAAAAGGCAAAAGCCCTGTACCAGATGGTTTCATCAACAAGGTCTACCAAGCATTCAAAGAAGAATTAATGCCTATCCTCCTCAGACTCTTCCAAAATACTGAAGAGGAAGCAATACTTCCTAACTCATTCTATGAGGCCAACATTACCCTAATACCAAAGCCTGGCAAAGACAACACAAAAAAAGAAAACTATAGACCAATATCTCTAATGAACAAAGATGCAAAAATCCTGAACAAAATATTAGCAAATAGAATACAACAATGCATCAAAAAGATCATACATCATGATCAAGTGGGATTCATCCCGGGAGCACAAGGATGGTTCAACATACGAAAATCAATCAATGTGATACACTACGTAAACAAAATCAAAGATAAAGACCATATGGTCATTTCAATTGATGCAGAGAAAGCTTTTGACAAGATAGAGCATCCATTTATGATCAAAACACTAAATAAAATAGGTATAGAAGGAAAGTATCTGAACATAATAAAGGCCATATATGACAAACCCTCGGCTAACATCATACTGAATGGGGAAAAGCTGAAACCTATTCCCCTAATATGAGGAACAAGACAGGGATGCCCCTTGTCACCACTGTTATTTAATATAGTATTGGAAGTTCTAGCCACAGCAATCAGGCAAGAGAAAGAAATCAAGGGTATCCAAATTGGGAAAGAAGAGGTCAAATTGTCACTATTTGCGGATGACATGATCCTTTATATAAAAAATTCCAAAGATTCCACCAGGAAACTATTAGAAACAATTAACGAATACAGTAAAATCGCAGGATACAAAATCAATGTACAAAAATCAACAGCATTCCTTTATACAAACAATGAATCCTCAGAAAAACAAATGAGGAAGTCAATTCCTTTTCCTACCACAACAAAAAGAATGAAATACCTGGGAATTAACAAAGAACCTGACAGTCTTATACACAGAAAACTGTAAGACACTTTTGAAAGAAACTGGAACAGACTTTAAGAGGTGGAAAGATATCCCTTGTTCACAGATAGGAAGACTTAACATTGTTAAAATGGCCATTCTGCCCAAAGCAATCTACAGATTTAATGCAATACCCATCAAAATCCCACAATCATACTTTTGTGAAATAGATAAAAGAATTATTAGATTTATATGGAACCACAAAAGACCTCGAATTGCCAAAGCAATACTACATAAAAAGAATAAGGCTCGTGGCATTACACTTCCCGACTTCTATTTATATTACAAAGCATCAATAGTCAAAACAGCTTGGTACTGGCAGAAGAACAGAAATATAGACCAATGGAACAGAACTGAAAACCCAGAAATAAACCCACAAATTTATGGACAAATAATTTTCGATAATCAAGCAAAAAACATAAAATGGGGAAAAGACAGCCTCTTTAGTAGGTGGTGCTGGGAAAACTGGAAAAACATATGCAAAAGAATGAACCTGAGCTGTGAACTCTCTCCATATATAAAAATTAACTCAAAATGGATTAAAGACCTTCATATAAGACCTGCAACAATAAACTGTATAGAAGATGACATTGGTACCAAACTTATAGACTTAGGACTCAAGGAAGACTTCATGAACCTGTCCTCAAGGCAAGGGAAGTAAAAGCAAAAATAAATGAATGGGATTATATCAAACTAAAAAGCTTCTGCACAGTAAGAAACCATCAACAAGGCAAAGAGACAGCCAACTGAATGGGAGAAAATATTTGCAAATAATGCATCAGATAAGGGTCTAATATCTAAAATATATAAAGAACTAATAAGACTTAACAACAACAAAAAACCACCCAATTAAAAAGTGGGCAGAAGAACTAAACGGACACTTCTCCCACAAAGAAATACAAATGGCCAGCAGACAAATGAAAAAATGCTCATCCTCATTAGCTATCAGGGAAATGCAAATCAAAACCACAATGAGATACCACCTCACACCTGTCAGAATGGCTATTATCAACAGGACAAGGAATAATAAGTGCTGAAGCGGATGTGGAGAAAATGGAACTCTGGTACACTTCTGGTGGGAATGCAAACTGGTACAACCACTGTGGAAGACAGTGTGGAGTTTCCTCAGAAAATTGGGAATGGAGGGGGTGGGAGAGGAGGGGGGGAAGCTAAATATAAGGGGATGGAAAGAGGGGTCACATTAGGTGGTGAACTTATTATGCATCAAGTTGACAATGCACTGTGGAATTGTATGCCTGAAACCTATGTAATCCTTGCTAACAGATGTCACCCCAGTAAGTCTAACAATAAAAATGAATTAAAAAAAAAAAAAAATAAAATAAAATTGGGAATGGAGCTACCATTTGACCCAGCAATCCCCCTTGTGGGGATCTACCCAAAAAACCTGAAAACTTTTGTCCGCAAAGACTTATGTACCCCAATGTTCACTGCAGCGCTGTTCACAGTGGCCAAAACATGGAAACAATCAAAGTGCCCTGCGACAGATGACTGGATAAAGAAGCTGTGGTACATACACACAATGGAATATTACTCAGCTATAAGAAAAGATGAAATATTGCCATTTGCAACAAAATGGATGGACCTGGAGATCATCATGCTTAGTGAAATAAGCCAGACGGAAAAAACAAAGAACTGTATGACTTCACTCATATGCGGAATATAAAACTGAAGCAACAAAGAGAAAAGAAATGAAGAAACATATAACCCATGGACACAATCAATAGTTTAATGTTTATTTGGGGACGAGTGGGTCAGGGAGGGGAGAAGGGTAGGGGGTGGGAGAGGAGGGGGGATGCTAAATATAAGGTGATGAAAAGAGAAGTCACATTAGGTGGTAAATTTATACATCAAGTTGACAATGCACTGTAGAATTATGCCTGAAACCTATGTAATCCTTGCTAATAGATGTCACCCCAATAAGTCTAATAATAAAAATGAATTTAAAAAAATACCATTGGCATTTTTCACAGAACTAGAATAATCCTAAAATTTATATAGAATCATAAAAGATTCTGAATAGCCAAAGAAATCTTATAACAACAAAAAATCAAAGCTGGAAGTGTCACACTCCCTGATTTCAAATTACACTTCAAAGATTTAAGAATCAAAATAGCATGGTACTGGCACAAAAACAGACACATACATCAATGGAACAGAGAGCTCAGAAATAAATTTACTTAGATAGCCAATTAACCTATGACAAAGAAGACAATATATCATTCAATAAATGTTGGGGAAAGATACAGGCAAAAAAATGAAATGAGAATACTTTTCTCACACTATATATAAAAATAAACTCAGAACAGATTCAAGACTTAAATGTAAGACCTAATCATAAAACTCCTAGAAGAAACATGCTGTAAAATCTTCAACAGGTCTTTGTAATAAACAAATGAGACTATTTAAACTAAAAAGTTTTCATACAGTGAAGGAAACTATCCACAGATGAAAAGTAAACTACTGAATGAGAGGAGATAACTGTAAATGATATATACGATAAGGAATTAATATACAAAATATATAAAGAACTCATTCAACTCAGTATCAAAAAACCAATAATTCAATTTTAAAAATGGGCAAAGGAGCTGAACAGACATTTCTCCAAAGACATACAGATTACCAAGAGACACATGAGAAGATGTTCAACAACACTAATTACCAGGGAAATGCAAATCAAAACCACAATGAGGTATCATCTCATACCTGTCTGAATGACTATTATCAAAAAAAACAACATAGAACAAGTGTTGGCAAGAATGAGAAAAGAACCTTGTGCACTATTAGTGGGATTGCGAATTGGTGCAGCCACTATGAAAAACAGTATAAAGGATCCTGAAAAAATTAAAACTAGAACTACCCCATGACCCAACAATTCCACCTCTAGGTATTTATCTAAAGGAAAGAAAAACAATATTTGAAAAGATATATGCAGCCCTATGTTCACTGTAGCATTGTTTACAATAACTAAAATATAGAAGCAACCTAGGTGCCCATCAATAGATGACTGGATAAAGAAAGTGTAGTACACAGATACAATGGAATATTACTTAGCCATAAAAAGGAATGAAATCTTACTATTTGTGACATGAATGGACCTACAAAGTATTGTTAAATGAAAAAAGCTGAATAGAGAACAACAATACTGTATGATTTCATTTATTAATATTTGTGTAATCTCAAAAAACAAACTGAATAGAGAGAAACTCATATACAGAACAAACTAACGGTTGCCAAAGCGAGTGGGTTGGAGTGGGGTCATGGGCAGAAAAGAGGAAGAGAACAAAGAAGTACAAACTTCCAGTTAAAAGTCATGGGTAACTGATAGCATAGGGATTAGAGTCAATAATACTATAATAACTATGTACAGTGATAGATGGTTACTAGACTTACTGTGGTGATCACTTTGTAAGGGATATAAATGTTGAATCACTATGTTGTACACCTAAAATTAATATAATATTGTATGTCAACTATAATTTTTTAAAAATCCAACTAGCCACAATTTAGAAATAATAGAGTAAAGTTGTACTTAGATTTTACTACCTACCAGTTCTGTCTTAGAAAGTCAAGATGTAGATGAAGGGTTCTCAAACTTTTGGTCTCAAGATCCCTTTTCACTGTTAAAATTATTCAGATTCAAAAGAATCTTTGTTTATACAGGTTTTAGCCATCAATACTTAACAAACCTATTATGTTAATGCAGACAACATATTGTTTATCCAGAATAACTATTTTCTAAAACAAAAAAGTGAGAAGAGTGACAATTTTTTGTAATTCAAATAATCTGGTTTAATAAAAGACAGCTGGGTTGTCATATCTGTTTCAGCATTCATTTGTTGTTAATGGATTTTAGGATAAAGTATATTAAAGAAATCCAGCCTTTCACAGTTATGTAATTGGAACAGAGAGGACCCTGAAGACTCTGAGAGGGTCTCAGTAAACCTTCAGGGGTCCTCAGACCACACTTTCAACTGCTGTTGTAGACCACAGGGAATGGATTCTTTCTAATTTCTGAGAAGACTAAAATTTTTAATTTTTTCCTGTTAAAGAAAAAAAAAATCCAGAAACATTTCACTGAAGAATAATAAAGGATATGTTACCAAACTAAGTTAGTTGATAAAGTAAAAATTTAATTGATTCTTAATTTCTTACTATTTTAACACCATAGAAATCTATAACTAGGTAAGAAACAGGTCATATTTTTTTAGTAAATCACAACAAAATATTTTTATCATATTGCTAAGCCCTTCAATTTGTGGTTCTGTTTTATCTTGCAGGACACCAAATTTTTCCTTTTCACCATCTAATTACCAAAGGTTCCTTCTTTCTTTTGGCCCTTTTCTCTTCCAGATGTGTTTACGAGACTGTCATTTTAAATCAGCTTGCTCTTTAAATAAGTATGTCTCTAGAAATCATACACCTGACATTTGTATTGTGTCTTTAAACTGAGCCCCTGAAATGGGCACCAATCTCTTTAAATTCAGTGCTAGTATCATTTTGTGGCACTGGGCCCTTTAAGAAGACGCACTTACTTTGAAATCTATTCCCTGCCGTTTGTGTCTAATCTCTTTTCTTTTAAAAGTGATTTCAGATTTTGAGTGAATTTAATCTTTCTGGTAATCACTCCAACTCACCCACAAGCCCCTTCAGTAGTGTTCTTCTGTCTTCCTCTAAGGCTTTCCTCATTCTGCCTTTACTTGCCTCAAGAGCACCTGGCATAATGGGAGTGGGACTTGTGTGTGGGATACAAGGGTGGTGTTTGTTTTCTTCCTTTCACTCAGTTATATTTCAGTTGGGGCATTCTGTCTTCAAGTAATACTGCAGATGTAGCTTTGATGATTCTCTTCCAACAGAATTTTTCCTAAATGTGAAGTTAATTCATGTTGTGTGGGAAGATTTGGGGGAAGTTGTTTAATACACACCCTCTTTGTTCTGCAGCTACCCAGAAGTGCTAACATTATATTCTTAACTTTAAAAGAGATTTATCAAATTTTAAAAAGTCATATTTTAGTAAGTGGTCTTTTACCTGAATGTTTCTTCTTGGAGCTGTTCTAATTGAGTTTGGAGCTGCAGATGTCTTCTTCCTGCTGGACTGTTAGGATCTTCTATAGAATCAGACTGATTAAGTCTTTCCATTAATACCTGATTCTCTGCCAGCAGACTACTTTTCTCTTCTTGCAATGCTGCAACCTGTTAGAACATAGGAAGACAGAAGTTATTTCTTCCATTTACAATGGCATTAATCACCTGTGAATAACCATTATAAATTAAACCCTGTTTTTAAAGTAAAATCAACCAATAGTTAAAACATTTCCATTATTTTGGAATACTGCACAGGCAGAGTAGTATGTAACAGTAAGCAAAAATTCATTTTTTAATTTATATCTGAAAAGAGAGTTCAATAAAGAGGAGATACAGATGGTAACTAAGCACAAAATATACTCATGATTAGTCATCAGAAAATGCAAATTAAAACGACAATGCTATACTAATACCTTCCCACTAGAATGATTAAAATTAAAAAAAAATGGCTATACTAAATGTACAAATGGAAGCCTCATACACTTTGGGTGAGAATATAAAATGTCTTAACCACTTTGGAAAACGGTTTTGCATTTTCCTAAAAAATTAAACATGTAACTATTCTGTGACCCAGCTATTCTATTCCTAGGTATTTATTTACTCAAGAGAAATAAAAGTCTTATGTCCATACAAAGACTTATAATGTTCATAGTAGCTTCATTTGTAACAAAGAAAGAGTAGAAATAACACAAATGTTCATCAATAGGTGAATGAGTAAGTTGTAATATAACCAACCATACAAAAGATTATTATTTAGAAATAAAAAAGAATTAATTATTGATACAACATGAATGAATCTCAAAATAATAAAAGAAGTCAGACAAAAAAATCCCATATACACTGCATGATTCTTTTTGTATACAATTCTAAAAGATACAAGTTAATTTACAGTGACAGAAAGCAGATCTGGGGACTGGAGGGGAATTATAAATTCATGAGGAAACTTAACAGTGATGGCTTCATTATACTCTGGTGATTTCACACAGTCATTCATATGTCAACATGAATCAAACTGTACACTTTAAATATCAGTAGTTTATTGTATGTTAATTATATCTCAATAAAGCTGTACAAACAAAAGTAGCCTGCCATTTCTGACTCTCCTTCTCCATCCCTCAGTTTCTTCTGAACTTGTTCTAATTGGGTGACTGGCCCTACTACTCCATCCAAACCGCTCATCAGGATCACTACTGACCTCCATATCACTATGATCTATCATGAACATTTGATACAACTGATCACGTTTTCCTTTTTGAAGTGTTTTCTTGACCTGTTTTTCAGTACACCTTGCTCTCCTGGTTTCTGTACCAATTCAGTGGCCATACCTTCTCTTTCTTCTTAGCCAATTCCTCTTAATTCCCCTGAAAGAGTCCCCTACAGCTTTTTTTTTTTTTCCTAAATACAGTGATGGCTTCCAGTTTCATGACTGTAAACACCATCTATTCACCGACAACTCACACACTTCTATTTCTAGCCTGGAACCCTAAACTGGGTATCATTTCCACTTGGATATCTAATAGGCATCTCAAATTTAAATCATCCAAGTAAAACTCTTAATTACTCCCCACCCTCCAGTCCTGCTACGCTTTCCCATTTCAGTAAACGGTAATTCTATCCTTCCAGTTGCTCAGTCATAAACCTTAATATCTTTCCAACATACCCACATTCAATGTCAGCAAGTATCATTGGCTCTATCTTCAAACATACTCATACTTTGACCACTTCTCTCATCAACCTTAAATTCTGATGATCTAAGCCAATGTAATTTTTTGCCTGGATTACTTCAATGACCTCTTAATCAGCCCTCTCTTCCCTTTAATCTATTCTGCACACAGCAGACATTAAAACAAAACTCAGATTACAGGACTACTTTGTTTAAAATCCTCCAATGGCTTCCCATTTACTCAAAGTCAAAGGCTTTCCAGGCCTCCCTAGATTGATTTCCTCTTTCCTCACTCCCTTCACTCCTGCCATCCTCATCTTCTTGATGTTCCTTGAATACACCAGCCATACTGCCACCTCAGGCCCTGCACTCAGCCTGTAATGCTCTTGCCCAAAATCTGGAAGGCTTGCTCCTTTAACTTCTTAAGGGTTTTACTAACATGTCACCTTCTCTGGTACATCTATATTGACTACTCATTTTGAAACTACTAATTCTTTCTATCCTGAACTCTCTAGTCTACCTTCTCTGTTTTATTTAACTCTGGAATACTTATCACCATATAACAGACTATATTCTTATTTAATTGTCTGTCTTCTTTATTAGAATGTAAGCACCTTGAGGGCAGGGACATTTTATTTATGTCTGTTTCCTCCCATCTTCACTGTATCTACAGCAACTAGAACAGTGGATGGTACATAGTAGATGCTCAGTAAATGTCTGCTGAATAAATGAATGAATCTGAAAGGCCAGCTCTGTAATTTGTCAGATTTCCATAAATGCATGAGGTCTTTTCTCAGAACAGAGTTGTGACTCTATTCTATGCCACTGGTCTATTCCATTCATTTCTGCCCTTTCATTCCTCTTTTTAAAATAAATATTTAAGGCTTGAAAACTTAAATCTAAAAATTTGTTTCCTTGCTGCTAATTTCTGACTTTAACTGCATTTTAATCACAAAGTATGATCTAAAGATACAGATTCTTTGAAATTTTATTGAGAATTACTTACTGGTATTCGGTCAATTTATATGAAGGTTAAACGTGAAATACAAAATTTTAATACTAGACTTATCAAACTAGCAAATGTTGCTAAAATATTTTAATTCAATATATGTGGCAGAAATGCTTTTTACATACACAGAAAAAGATTAATGAAAAATAATACAAAAACATGATTTAAGAAAAATATCAAACAAAGCAAAAGGGCTTATAATGAAAAGCTACAGTTTCCTGTTGAGTTTTTCCACTTCATGAGACAACTAATTTTAACTGTTCCTAATGTTATTATTTTCAGTTGTTACTTTACATCTCTTAATAATATGTTATATTCCAATATTTCTTGATTTATCAACCTTAGACATTATCTAGTGATTCTCTTTTTGATATGTTAAATTATAGCAACTTGTACCATCCCTCCTTTCCACAAACACAGTTAGTTATATCATTATTCTCACTTCTTTCACTGGTCACCTCTGCAATTTAAAACAATTATCATATTTTTCTGTGTATAAGATGATATTTTTGTGTAAAAGTGTTAGATCAAAAATTGGGGGTTGTCTTATACACAGGAGTAACCAATTGAAAGGGTTTCTTAATGTTGGGTCAGAAAAGTCAGGGTTGTCTTATACATGGGGGCATCTTATACATAGAAAAATACAGTACTCGCTGACTCTTTTCATTCAATCCACCCACCATTCGTTCATTCACTCAAATATTCACTGTGTGCCTGCTACATGCTAGGCACTGTTCCAATTTTCTAGGTGCAAGGCATACTAGGATGAATAAAGCTGAGAAAGCTCTTATTCCTATAGAATAGTTACATGTTCAAAACACATCATAGCAAATATATCAACAAAAACATGTTAAGTAAATTAATAAATACATGCAAAAACCAGAGTGAAAAGTGCTATGTACATTCATAATGTAAATTCTAAAATTTAAAAAAGAAATAATTAGCACTTACATTATGAGGAAATAAATATTATTTACTATATAACCTAAGAAGTGTGCTATGATTATACTTCCTCCTACATGCATCCGAAGCAATAACCAACTTCTCTGCCTTTCAAAGTAAAATGCTTCTACTTAAAATATTCTGAACTTTGTGTACCCATGACTCAGCTTTAACAAGTATCAAAAACATGCCCAATTATGAGTAGTCTGTACCTCCATGCTTTCCCTCCACCTCCCTGATTTTGAGGTACATCCTAGACAAATAATTTTATTTCTTAATTTCTTTATTTGTGAGAGATTTCTTCAGCTTTATTCATTAAATTTTTTATTTTGAACATTCTATTTTTAATTTACTTAAGTGTTTCTTGATCTCTTATTTTTCATTTTTAAAACAGCATCTTGTCCTTATTTTATAGCTGGAGTAACACTAATTTTACTGGTAGTATTCAATAGATTAAAAAGAAAAATCTCTTCTACTACCCCAACTTTCTCCACTTCCTCTAGGGTCAGTTTCCTGATCACCTTAATCTTTCTATCTTTTGTTACGCAGATTTCTCCTCACATTTAAGAATTAGTCAACAGCAAGGGTAAAGGAAGTTATGTATTCATATGGGCTTCACTGTAGGGCATTATCTATAGGGCGGTGGGCTTTATGTAAATTAAAGAACCTAGAAGGGACAAAGTGAAAAGGACCTCACTCTGCAATACTAATACTCAGTCTAACCTCCTTATACCTCTCTGTTCAATTTCTTTAGAAAAGAAACCTCCAATTAGGAAGCTGGCTACACATCAGTCTATATGCAGTGGGTGACAGAGTTGATGGGGCTTAACTATTCTACATAATACCAGTAGGAGTAGCCTCACTTCAGCTTTCCATCATACCTGTGGTCTCTCTGCTACAGCAGTTCCTTCCTTCCCCCCTGTACAGGTGGTCTGGACCACTACATTCTTTACTTCTTTTAGGCATTTGGCACTTTTCCAACTGCTTTTCAGCTTTCAGAGGTTGATGAAGACTGGTGGAATGCTGCTGCAAGCTATAACCAAGCTGATTGTTAAATATTCAGGAGTCTTGTGAGGTAGGTAAGTTACAAACCATTAATAACTTGCAATTGGCCACTGAGAATTTTTATACTATGAAATAAACACTACAAATCAGGGCCTTAAAAAATTTCTTCTATTCCTTCTGAGACCTAGCACTGATAATATCCCTCCTTTGTCTACCTGTCCTCTTCCTCTTCCTTTCTTTTCCTGTGGGCTTATACCACTTAAACTCATTTATTATAAAGTTAATGGGGTTGCCAGAAAGAAATTAATATATTTCCTCAGTCTACTATCTTTAACCAAAAATGTTTTCCTTTTTTTTTTTTTTTAAATTAGGATTGCATTATAGTCAAACTCTACTATATGGCAGTACACAGTATGTCTGGTGGTATTTATAGCAGTGCAATTCAAACAGATGGTACACGGAACTCTTACCTGCATATCCAATTCATGGCATCTTTGAGCAATTTCTTCCTTTGCTGACAAAGCTTCATTTAGTTCCTCTGTAGTTTTCTTCAACTGATCAGAAACAAAGAGATACAATAAATATTTCAATATAATGTGACTGCAATTAATAATTACATTTGTACAATATAGAATTGAACATTTTCCAAAACGCTTTTCTTTCTGAGGGACAGGGAGAAATCAAAAATCCTTCTGCAAGAGTCAAAAGAAAACACTTCTAGCTTTGAATATACTTTAGTCCTAAATGGTGTCTTTTCTGTACTTTAAATTTGGTTCTTTTCTCAAATCAAGTTTTCTTACACACCCATCTGAGATACTGGGTTCTTGGTAATGGTGATTGTATAATAACAGAAATTTTACCTCAGTAAAATATGTATGTACTGGAGGATAAGGGTTTCAATTGCTAAAATATATAGCTAGTGTATTTCAATAAAAGTTTTTAATCATATTAAACCTTTATTGTTAATTTATATATCACTTTTAAAATGAAATCTGATTCTCAACACAAACCAAACATTCTCAAGTTGTTTCAAATTATTATATAAACTGTAAGAATAAATAAAGTAACTAATTTCAATTCATTAACCACTTGAGTTTTAAAAAGAAAAATGCATTGAAATAAAATTATATTGGTTTTTCACTTTATGTTACCAAACCTCTGTGTAATATACATACAAAAAAATGCATTCAGGGTAACAGATTTAAAACCTAACCACAAAGTAAAGACAAATTACAATTTGGGTTAAAATTATATCATGTCCAAAGATTTTCCTGAAAAACATTTAGAAACCATGCGGAAGTAATAAAAGACAAAGACCACAAAGATTTCTGTTCATGATTTGGAAAAGATGTCCCAGAATAGCTGGAACACAGAAATTGACAAAGTAATTAAAACTATTTTATTAAAAGCAGTAATTAAAATTACAAAACAACTGTTCCTTAAAACCATAATACACTGGAGACTTCCTTTAAAAACAGTACTAGTTCCTTAGCACATTTAAATATCTGCTGACAGACTGCTCTCTTCTTCACAACGATGAAGGGCACAAGAGACATCTTCAATTAAAGAATAATGTGAAATAAAAGGTAAATGTCTTTTGAATTATAAATAAATCGTAAGATGATTTATGCCAATGGAAAATACATGCCATTTTCCAGAAATGCATCTATTGTGTTAAATGTGACATCCAAACATTAGTGAAATAGGCAAAAGGAAAATGATGACTAGAAACACAAATTACACTAAGTTAAAAAAGTTATTTATTTTTATTTTTTTTAATGTGGGTAGTTTCCTGGTGGGAATCGAACCCAGGCTGCAGCGTTGACAGTGCCAAAGCCTAGCCATTACACCACCAGGGAACTCCCTAGAAATTAATTTATTTTAAAGTGGGTTATGCAATAATACTTTCATTACAAATTACAGATTTAATTATACATGTGCAACACTCATGAGTAATGTGCCTTAAATTCTTAAATTTTAGATAAAAAATCAAGAATTATAGCAATATATATACCAGCATATGTATAAGCAATTTCAACTGAAACATTCTTTTTATTAATATGTCCAGTTTATCCTTTCAATTGCTGCATGGATAAAAACAAGGCAAAATTAGATACCTGGCGATCGAGGTCAACATAAGCATCATTTCCAGCCGAAACAGGAGATTCTTTACTCATCAGCTGAAATTAAGATTTAAAAGATTATAACTATGAGGCAAAAAAGACATTCTATATAATATACTTACACTACAAAATGAATGCCCAGCCACTAAATGAATACACAAATGTAAAAGGAACATCTTATACATTAAAGCTTTTCAGTCTGAAACTTTTTTCACACCAGGATAATGCCTTCATTTAAAATTACAGGTCTAAATAGTGATGCTCATTTTCACTGTAGGCCTGCCCAGTCGAAAGGATCAAATATTACTTTTTCTTATCACCAAAAAGACAAGTTTGTAAGTTAAAAATGTGACTAGTTGTTTAAAAATATTGACTTTTCCAATAAAAAAATGGCAACATTAAACATATCTAAAGAATAAATGTGGGGCAAAGGCATTGTGGGAGTCTGTGTAGATGTTTGCTCATTTTTCTCTGCATAGGATCAGGGCTTGAATGAGAGCCTGGAGTTCTACCCACTGTGCTGACCATCTAGCTGGTAAGGCCTTTGCTTCTAGAACTTCATCCACAATTGTTACCGCATACCCGGCCCTGTGTACCCCATCCTGCATGTAACTGCTCCCATCACTGAAGGAGGACACATGATAGCTGGACTCTGACAGGACTGTCAGTAGGGCTTGCGTTCCTGTCAAACAGTCATTTCTGGTGGTTCCGGCCAGAAGGAGGTCGTCTATATACTAGATCCAAGTGCATCGGACCTCTTCTTGGGGGTAACTGATGAGGTCTGTTGCCAAGGCCTCTCTGAACAAGACCTCTCCTGGTGGGGCCAACGCATCAGGTGTTCGTGGAGGAAAGTTGATGATAACCATCCATGGGCACAGCTAGACTACAACCAACTCATTTCACATAGGCAGGAGCTGGTAATCAAGTGAAATCCCAGAAAACCATCCTAAACCACTGGGGCATCTATTTAAAAGGGAACAGTGAGGGAGTTCCCTGATGGTGTAGTGGCTTAAGGCTTCGGTGTTGGCGCTGTCAGCGCTGCAGCCTGGGTTCGATGCCCAGTCAGGGAGCTACCCACATACCAATAAATAAATAAAATAAAATAAAATAAAAGGGAACAGTGAGAGAGAGGGCAAAATGGCGACTGGAGAGGAGGTCCCTAAAACCTCTCCAAGAAAACACAATTGCATAGCCGCCAGGAGCCAAAAAAGAGCACCCTGAGTGACAAAACCGTAGCTGAGACATCCATGAATCGCAAGTAAACACCTGAAGGTTGGAGATAAAGCGGGGAGCGGGAGAGAGGGAAGGGAGCAGAGATGGACTGCAACAGGACATGATCACTGCTGACTATCCGGGAGCGGCGCAGTACACGGGAGGGAAGAGACTGAGGAAAAGCCCTCCCTGGGGGAGCTGGGCTCTGGAGCGGTGTGTTGGGGATGAACTTGGGGAGCCAGCCTCGGAAACTTTTGAGTGATAGAAGGCATGAGCAAGGATTCTGAACTACAGAGATGACACCCCAGCTCTAGGCCCCCTGGGGACCTACACAGGGCTGCAGTTCCTGTTCCCAGCCCGCTGCAAAGGCAACCCGGATGTCTCAGGTCAGGCCCACAGCTTTGGACTTATGGTGCATGTACTTCCTCGTGCACCCTAGGGTTCTGAAAGCAGTGTGAGCCCGCAGATGGCCAGATGTTGAATCAGGGCTGGGAATAAAGGCAGATTTGACAACATTCGCCTGACCCAGCAGAAACAAGCCTCGGCCCAGCTTCCCTAACAAAGGGCAGAAGGCAGAGTGGCCCTCAGAGTGCCTTTTTTTGGCCTCTCCCCAGGATATATGTGCATAGCCTCCAAACGCAGTAGATCAATCCCGCTCTCTCCCAAAACTTGACCCCCAATGCCATCTAATGTCTCCCTTACAGGAACACACCACAAAAGTAACAATCTCGACACTGAACACAAAGCCCTCATATCAAAGAGGAAGAACCCAGCAGAGAGGATTAATCCCTTAAAAACTAAAACTCTTCAGAAAGAACATGAAATTTATCCAGAAGACAGCTTCCTAGACCTGGAAATATCTGAGCTAAGTGACAGAGAATTTAAAGTAGCCATTCTAAAGGCCCTGAGAGAAATGAAATCATATTGGCAGAGCACTATGGCTGAGAGGAACAACATAAAAAAGGAGATAAATGACATAAAAAAGGAACTCCGTGAACAAAAAGAACAATTTAACAAAGAAATTCAGAACATAAGAAAGATCGAGATGGAAATGCGAGAAATAAATAATACAATAAAAGAAGTGAGAAACGAAATAACTGCCGTAGGAAACGGGGCCAACCAGATGGAGGAAAGAATTAGTGATATCAAAGATCAGAACATGGAAACAGCTAAGAAAGAGGAAGAAACGGAATACAGAACAAAAAGGATTGAAAGAACTCTGTAAGAACTATCTGACT
The DNA here is from genome assembly GCA_004026885.1 of Lyroderma lyra. Lineage (NCBI taxonomy): Eukaryota > Metazoa > Chordata > Mammalia > Chiroptera > Megadermatidae > Lyroderma > Lyroderma lyra. Next base: position 3,651 of record PVJL010017019.1, on the reverse strand, counting down.
CCATGAGACAAAATAACATCAGGATAATAGGAATACAAGAAGGGGCAGAGCATTCTACAGAGAGTATACTCGAACAAATCGTAGATGAGAACTTTCTACACCTGTGGAAAGATCTGGAACCCCAAGTCCAAGAAGAAAATAGGTACCCTAGAAACCTGAACCCTAACAAATCTTCTCCAAGACACATGGTACTAAAGATGTCCAAAACTAAAGACAAAGAGACAATTCTCAAGGCAGCCAGGAAAAAAAGAACTATAACCTTTAGAGGAAAACCCATTAGGCTGGCATCAGATTTCTCAGCAGAAACTCTGCAACCCAGGAGGGAGTGGAATTCAATATTCAGAAACAGAGGAACTTATAGCCAAGAATAAATTATCCAGCAAAATTATCTTTCAGGTATGAAGGTAGAATAAAGACCTTCTCAGACACAAAGAAGCTGAGGGAGTTTGCCAGCACAAGGCCAGCACTCCAAGAAATACTGAAGGGGGCTCTTCGACCCAAAACAAAACATCAGGAAAAATGGAACAAAGTTGGGGCAACAAGAAACAAAAATAAAACAAAAACAAACAAAGAAATAAGTAATGGCCACAGGAAATCCTCACATATCGATCATCACTCTAAATGTTAATGGACTGAACTCATCATTAAAAAGACACGGAGTAGCAGACTGGATTAAAAAACAGAACCCATCCATATGGTGTCTCCAAGAAATACACCTCAGCCATAAAGACAAACACAGCCTCAGAGTGAAAGGATGGGAAACAATACTCCAAGCAAATGGTACCCAGAGAAAAGCAGGAGTTGCCATACTGATATCTAATGAAATAAACTTCAGGTTAAAAAAGATAGTAAAAGACAAAGATAGGCACTACATAATGATAAAAGGCACAATACAACAAGAAGATTTGACACTAATTAATATATATGCTGCCAACCAGGATGCACTGCACCAAAATATACAAAGAAACTACTAACATATTTGATAGGAAAAACTGATGAATACACAATCATTGTGGGAGACATAAACACCCCACTAACAACCATGGACAGATCATCCAAACAGAAAATAAATAAGGAAATATCAGCTCTAAATGACACATTACAGCAATTGGACATAATTGACATTTACAAGACACTTCATCCAGCAAAAAGAGACTATTCCTTCTTTTTTAGTGCACATGGAACATTCTCAAGGATAGACCACATGCTGGGACACAAAAGTAGCCTCAGCAAATTCAAGAACACTGAAATCATATCAAGTGTATTCTCAGACCACAAAGCTTCGAAATTGGAGATCAACTCTAAAAGGAAAACAGAAAAAACCACATATACATGGAGATTAAACCACAGCTTATTAAAAAAGGACTGGATAAAAGAACAAATAAAAGATGAGATTAAAAAATATATAGAAACTAATGACAATGAAAATACAACGTATCAGAATTATTGGGACACAGTGAAAGCAGTAATAAGAGAGAAATTTATATCACTACAGGCCTATCTTAAGAAACAAGAAAAATCACAAGCAAACATCTTAGCATCCCATCTTAAAGAACTAGAAAAAGAAGAGCAGACAAAACCCAGTCAGCAGAAGGAAAGAAATAATAAAAATTAAAGCAGAGCTAAACCAATTAGAGAACAGAAGGACAATAGAAAAAATTAATATTATGAAGAGCTGGTTCTTTGAGAAAGTCAACAAAACTGACAAACCCCTGGTTAGACTAATCAAAGGACGAAAGGAAAGGACACAAATATCCAAAATTAGAAATGAAAGGGGAGAAATTACCACTGATACCACAGAAATACAAAGGATTATAAGAAAATATTATGAAGGACTTTCTACCACTAAATTTAACAACCTAGAAGAAATGGACATGTTTCTAGAAACTTATAGCCTACCTAGACTGAACCAAGAAGAACTGGATAATCTAAATAGACCAATCAATAGCAAAGAGATTGAAATGACTATCCATAATCTCCCTAAAGGCAAAAACCCTGTACCAGACGGTTTCACCAACGAGTTCTACCAAGCATTCAAAGAAGAATTAATGCCTATTCTCCTCAGACTCTTCCAAAAAATTGAAGAGGAAGCAATACTTCCTAACTCATTCTATGAGGCCAATATTACCCTAATACCAAAGCCTGGCGAAAACAACACAAAAAAAGAAAACTATAGACCAATATCTCTGATTAATACAGATGCAAAAATCCTAAACAAAATACTAGCAAATAGAATACAACAATGCATCAAAAAGATCACACATCATGATCAAGTGGGATTCATCCCGGGAGGACAAGGATGGTTCAACATACGAAAATCAATCAATGTGATACACCACATAAACAAAATCAAAGATAAAGACCATATGGTCAGTTCAATTGATGCAGAAAAAGCCTTCGACAAGATACACCATCCATTTATGATCAAAACACTAAATAAGCACCATGGATCTTCTGGGCCATAGACTTTGAAGGAGTTGAAGGCCTCTGTGTGTGACTACTGCGATGATTTTCTGAATAACTTCCTGAGAAAAATTCCTAATTTCAATAAACACACTTCCAAACTAAAACAAAACAAAACAAAACAAAACTAAACAAAACAAAACAAAAAAAAAACAAAAAAAAACACTAAATAAAATAGGTATAGAAGGAAAGTATCTCAACATAATAAAGGCCAAATATGACAAACCCTTGGCTAACATCATACTGAATAGGGAAAAGTTGAAGCCTATTCCCCTAAAATGAGGACCAAGACAGGGATGCCCCCTGTCACCACTGCTATTTAATATAGTACTGGAAGTTCTAGTCACAGCAATCAGGCAAGAGAAAGGAATCAAACATATCCAAATTGGGAAAGAAGAAAGAGGTCAAATTGTCACTATTGGCGGATGACATGATCCTTTATATAAAAAATTCCAAAGATTCCACCAAGAAACTATTAGAAACAATGAATGAGTATAGTAAATTTGTAGGATACAAAATCAACGTACAAAAATCAACAGCATTCCTATATACAAACAACGAATCCTCAGAAAAAGAAATGAAGTAAATTCCCTTTGCTATCACAACAAAAAAAAATGAAATACCTGGGAATTAACTTAACAAACAACGTGACAGACTTATACATAGAAAAGTATAAGACACTTTTGAAAGAAATTGGAACAGACTTTAAGAGGTGGAAAAATATCCCCTTTTCATGGATAGGAAGACTCAACATTGTTAAAATGGCCATTCTGCTCAAAGCAATCTACAGATTTAATGCAATACCCATCAAAATCCCACAGTCATAATTTCATGAAATAGATAAAAGAATTACTAGATTTATTTTTTTATTTTTTTTTATTTTTATTGTTAGACTTATTGGGGTGACATCTGTTAGCAAGGATTACATAGGTTTCAGGCTTACAGTTCTACAGTGCATTGTCAACTTGTTGTATAATAAGTTCACCACTTAATGTGAGTTCTCTTTCCATCACCTTATATTTAGCTTCCCCCCCTCCTCTCCCACCCCCTCCCCTTTCTCCCCTCCCTAACCCACTCATCCCCAAATAAACATTAAACTATTGATTGTGTCCATGGGTTATTTGTTTGTTCATTTCTTTTTTTCTTTGCTTTCAGTTTTATATTCCGCATATGAGTGAAATCATGCAG
>PVJL010017018.1:0-19379 GCA_004026885.1 Lyroderma lyra | reverse complement strand
AAAAAAAAAAATAAAAAAAAAAATAAACAGAGACCAAAGTGACGGTTACCAGGAGGGAGGGGGCAAGGGGATGGGTGAAAAGGGGACGGGGAATATAGTCAATAGTATGGTGACAGATGATAACCAGAATTAGTGGGCTGGTCCCATTGTAAGGTATAAAAAGGTCAATCACTCTATTGCACACCTGAAACTAATATAACCAATATAAGATTGTATACCAACTATACTTAAATAAAATTACAAATTCAAAAAATTAAAAATAAATAAATAAATAAATAAATAAATAAATAAAAATGAATTTAAAAAAAATGCAACCGAGTAAACTTGAAGATCTAAAATTGGCTTTATTAAGCTATTCACGAACCGGGTAGCATCCCTTCTAGCAATTATAATAGAAGGGTACTTCCAAGGGTTGTATAAAAATGAACAGTTTTTATAGGAAGAAGGGCGAGGTAAGAGAGCTATTAACAAAAGAAAAGATTCTTTTTAGACCAGGAAATGTTGGGGAGAGGAATGGCAAGTGTTTTTATCATGCAGATTGCTTCTTTGTTCTATTATGGGCGGGGCGATAGAGAGGGCCCATGATTACCTCATTGGCGTTGACTAGAAAATTCCAGACTAGTTGATTGAGATTATATTTCTGGGAGAGGTTGAAGCAGCAATTAGGTCAGGTATTAAATCTAGGTTTGGTATCATGGGCTTTAGCACAAGTTTTCTATTTAACATCTGAGACAAGGACTTTGGGTGTAGGTGATTTATTTGAGAAGTGACTCCAAGGAATCACAAGTGAAAGAGTGGGGAGAGAGAACCAGAAAGGGGAGCCAAATAAAGGACGAGTTCATGAGCTGGTTACCACTGTGGGCAACAAAGCTCAATCAGGCTGAGGATCACCTGAGAGGCTGAGGAGACAGGCCTCAAAATTGGCCCACTGCAGGATGGGGAGGCTGGGGCATTTCTCCACCTACACCCATCCCCAATTGCTAACTCCCCCAATTTCTAATGTTACCCACCCCCCGTGCTCAGGCTGAGAAGCTGAGATAGGCAGGCCTTGAGGTAGGGTGGTCATCTGCCTCCCACAGCTGCAGGTGAGCTCAGCGGGGCTGAGGGGAGCCGGGAATCGGCCATTTACGGTATCTGTAGCACCTAGCATAACACGTTCACACGGAGTGGTAAATCTGTTCTATTTTCTCCCTCCCTGCCTCCATAGACTATATTTTTCATCTCTGCATCCCACCTTTAAGCAGTAGATTGGCACGCATTTTGTGCTCAAAAAACTATTTACTAAATGAAGATGGATGAGTGAATGTATAAATGAATAAGTGAATGAACAAGCTTGGAGTTTATGTTACTGAGTATTGAGAGAAAAGACTGTTTCTGTGGTGCTGGGAGCAAATTACAGCGGCTTTGATTGCCACAATGTGTTGTCTACTTTAATAATTTGAGGGAACAACTTTCGCACACAGACACTGACAGGAAAAACAGAAGTTTCAAACTATAAAAAAATCTCAAAACAACTTGGTAAACGAGACTGTTCATATCTATGTTGTGTCACGAGGATGACTATATCACATGAAAAACATTTGTCGTTTCTGTAATTCTTGTAGCATCCAAGAGCCTCAGGAAGCAAGGTCCTCACTATTCCCTTTTCAACCAGGGGCTTGAAAATCCATCCCCAAACATCTCTCTGAGTCCAAATAGAGGGGTTATTTCTTTTGAGTTTCCTTTTGCAGTCCAAGTGCTATTGAAAGTAACAACTAAGCAAAACTAAAATTACCCCAGACAGGAAGAACAAGAAGAGGCAAGTCGTGTGGAAATCGGGGTTATGTACACAGCTACTGCAGTCTTGCCATCCTCAGTTAATTGCCTGACACACCTTCCTGGCCCAGTTCAGGGATCTAGACCTGGCAGGCCTGGCCACGCAAGTGACCTGCCCACCCGCCCTTCGGCACTCCCACGGCCTCTGCCACGCTGGCACCTGGATTAGGCCACCCTGCCCAGGTTGCCAAGGAAGTGGGAGGACACTGAGTTGCTCCCATGCCCTCTGGCCAGGAGCCAGGACCGGGGCTCCCAGCTGACAAGGAATGCTCCCCTGGGCTACTGAAGGCCCTGACTCACCTGTCCCACCTACAATAGATGTGGCCTCAGCAGGGACTCTACCACTAAAAGCCTAGTAGAATTGGGACCTGTTTTCCTGTCAACCTGGGATCCAACAGGAGTACTCCAGTCCCCTCAGGAAAGAGCACATTTCAAGGCCTGAGGAATTCAACTTGCCAACCCTGCAATGTGAGGGGAGCACAGTGCTCAGAAACATGCAAAGAGCACGGCTCCTTCCACAAGGATTAGCCTAAGTTGGCCCCCCAGTGCAGTGGGTGTGCAACAAGCACTTATGGAACTCCACACCTGTCGTTGAAGCTTTGACCTCCCCCGGCTACTCTCTCTCTCTTTTTTTTTTTTTTGCTATGTGGGTATTTCCCTGGCTGGGAATCGAACTCAGGCCGCAGCGTTGACAGTGCCGAAACCTAGCCACTACGCCACCAGGGAATTCCCCTTCCCTGGCTTCTTTGACACAGCACTTTTCCAGTTTTCCTGTTCTACTTCTGGTCTCTTCTTTGACTCTGTCCTACGTCCCTCCCTTGGCTGGGGGTACTCCCAAGCTTCTGACCTGGTCTTTCCTAATTTATGGGTCTCCCCACCCTGTTCATCAGTGAGCTCACCAAGCTCGGCTTCAAGAATCATTTTTTGAGAGCTCAAACTGTAGTTCACCTTCGTACCACTCTCAATATAGTTCCCAGGGCAGAACAATATCCCAGGATATTGACTCCTAAATTTCTACTTATAGCCTGACTACCTCTTCTTGGCCTATATCCAGCCAGAACAGAACTTTCTGTCCAGGCCATGCAGCACTGGAGGGCAATTCTGGATGATGACACTCCTGTTCCCTTTATCGCACCACGTGGCACCACCTGTGGTCCCCAAGTGTGTAATGTGTCGGGGAAGGGGGAGAGCAGTGTAGGAAATATTTTCCTCTCAGGGTCCCAAATACGAATTTTAACCAAAGGTCTCTGACTTCCCTTTCAACGTCTCCAACTTTCCACTCTTTCTCTAGCCATAAGCCCAGAAAAGTAACCTTAGGACCCACTGCCATGCCTCTCCTGGCCCTACCTCCATGTTTCTGCCCACAATTCCTAGGGAACAGAGGAGCAAATGTTGGGCTTTCACTTCATTTAGGTCATATATACTTGAAGTCAATCCTTGTAGCCTGACCAGTGTTGATGGAAGGGGTATTATCTCTTTATCATGGAAGAACTATTATGATCTGAATTCTCCAGGATTGATTTTTTTTTATAATTGAGGCATAATAGACATATAACATTAGATTAGTTTCAGGTATAAAATATAATGATTCAGTATTTGTATATATTGTGAAATGAACACCACAAGAAGTCTAGTTAAACATCCATCACATACATACTTAAAATTTTTTTCTCCTGATAAGGATTTTTAAGAGCTACTCTCTTAGCAACTTTCAAATAGGCAATACAGTATTATTAATATTAACTACAGTCACCATGCTGTACATTATATCCCCAGGATTTATTTATTTTATAACTGAAATTTGATACCTTCTAACCACCTTCACCCATTTCTCTCAGCCCACCTCCCCAACTCTGGCAACCACCATTCTGTTTTCTGTATCTATGAACTTGGTTTTGTGGGGTTTCTTGTGGATTTCCTTTCTTCTCTTATTTTTTTTAGATTCCACATATAAATGAGATCATATGTATTTGTCTTTCTCTGTCTGAGTTATTTCACTCAGCATAATGCCCTCTAGGTCCATCCATGATGTTGTCGCAAATGGCAAGATTTTATTCTTTTTTATGGCTGAATAATTTTCCATTGTATGTATGTATGTGTGTGTATATGTATACATATACACATTCCACATCTTCTCAATGTATATTTAGGTTGCTTCCATACCTCAGCTATTGTAAATAATGCTGCAATGAACATGGGGATGCATACATCTTTTCAAATTAGTATTTTCCTTTTCTTTGAATAAATACCCAGAAGTGGAATTGCTGAATTGTATCCCAAGGTACCAAAAAAATGCATACACATTTTAAGAGATGTTATCTATGTATTACACAAATACTGATGGTAACCACTTCGAGCACCTCTTATAATTGCAGAAGTCAAACGTGACTTGTATTCATCTTTTGTTATCAGTGTATATTAAGTATTACAATTTTAATAAAGTTTTATCCTTCCTTAAAATGTGTACACATTTTTGGCACTCTTCGTAGTAGTTCTAGCTTTTATTTTTTTAGTAACCTCCATACTGTTTTCCATAGTGGCTGCACCGATTTATATTCCCACAACAGTGTATGAAGGTTCATTTTTCTCTACATCCTCGCCAACACTTGTTATTTCTTGTCTTTTTAATAATAGCCATTTTAATAGATGTGAGATGATGTCTCATTGTAGTCTTGATTTGCATTTCCTTGATGATTAGTGATGTTGAGCATCTTTTCTTGTACCTAGTGGCCATCTGTATGTCTTTCTTGGAGAACTGTCTATGTCTATTCAGATCTTCTTCACTTTTTTAAATCAAATTCTTTGTTTGTTTTTTTTTTGCTATTGAATTATATGAGTTCTTTGTATATTTTGGATATTAGCCCCTTATCAGATATATGATTTGCAAATTCTCCCATTCAGTAGATTGCCTTTTCATTCTGTTGATGGGTTCCTTTGCTGTGCAGAAATTTTTTAGTTTAATGTTGTCCAACTTGTTTATTTTTACTCAGGATTGATTTTTAATTCACTCAAGACATTTGGGAAAAACCTTTCCCAAATTTCAAGCAAATGGCTCCTTAGGCTCCTCAGGGAGAACGTAGCCAACATAGAAATGCAAGAGAAAAGCTCATTCGTGTTCTTCAGTGTTCCCTCTGTTTCACATGAATTTTCTCAGTTGATCATCATAACAACCTATGGGACAGTTACTATTGTTATTTGGATTTTACTATTGGGAACAGAGAGGCCATATCACGCAGCCAATAGTAGTACAGTCGAAATTTAAACCAGGTCCTGATCTCAATCCAAAGCAGTCACGTTTCCTCCTTTTGTGCCCACAATCATGGAGGACTCTCTTTCCTTCATTCTCCATTAGCCAATCTCAGGCCAATTTCCTCTTTAAACTCTAAGTTTCATCTTTTCTCTCTCTTCCCCCATCAAGCTCCTGGCCCAAACACTCACCATTTCATTTCTCAATTCCTGACCAAGCTGCTCAATCAGCCTTTTACTGCCAGTCCTTGCTTACAATACCTTTTTACATAAATGCCAGGCTCTCCTAAAACTCTGCACTCTTCACATCACTGTAATTGTGTTTGGCTCCACATCTCTTGCCGCATTGCATCCTGGCATTCAAGGAGGACCCTAGCCCACTTATCCAAACCTTTCTTCCTCAACTCCCCCAATCTTACCTTCCAGATCTGTACGAGCAGACACTACAGCACCTGTCATACTCACTCCTACCTTTGAGCCTTGGCCAGGCTCATTCTCCTGCATGGAATGCATCCTTCTGCCGGCGTAATCCTGTCCATCCTCCAAGACTCAGCTAAATTCCCCACTCATCCCGAGCCACTCTGACTCACGCTGTGCTTTTTCCCAAACTTCTTATGTACTCTCCTCTAGGATCACATGGTTTGACCTTAAACTGTCCCTTAAGAGGCTCTCGTCTTTCCCAGTGTGACTGAGCTCCTCAAAGACAAGAGTGATGTCATACACTTGCTTATAAACCACTCCCTTCCCAACCTTTGGGGTACATTACTAAATATGCAAGTGCCCAGGTCCCATCTCAGATTTGCTAAGCCAGAATCTCTGAGGGTGGGCCCAGGCATATGTATTTTTTGGTAATAGCTTAACCAAGATATAATTCACATGCCATAACATTCACTCTTTCAAAGTATACAAGTGAGTGGTTTTTAGTATATTCGCAGAGTTTTGCAACCATCACCACTAGCAAATTTTAGAACATTTTCATCATCCATCCCCAAGATTCCACACCCATTAACAGTCACTCCCCATTTGCCCCTCCTCCCACCCCTGGCAACCATTAATCACTTTCTTTCTCTATGATTTGCCAGTTCTGGACATTTCATACAAATGGAATCATACAATATATGGTCCTTGGTGTCTGGCTTCTTCACTCAGCAAAATGTTTTCAAGATACATCCATGGTGTAGCATGTATCAGTACTTCATTCCTTTTTTTTTTTTTTTTTTTTTTTTTTTTTGGCTTTTTGGTATGTGGGTAGCTCCCTGACTGGGAATCGAACCCAGGCCGCAGCGTTGACAGCGCCAGCGCCGAAGCCTTAAGCCACTACACCACCAGGGAACTACCTTCATTCCTTTTAATTGCTGAATAATATGCCATGGTTCTAGTAGATCACATTCTGCTTTTCCTTTCCTTAGTTGATAGACTGTTTCCATTTTTTAGCTGTTATGAATAATACCACTATGAACACTCATGTACAAATTTTTGTGTAGGTATACGAGTATGTTCTCACTTGTCTTAAGTAGATACCCAGAAGTAGAATTGCTGGGTCATAGGGTAATTCTATGTTTAACCTTTTGAAGAACTGCCAAACTGTTTTCCACAGCAGCGGTACCATTTAACAATCTCATCAGCAATGAATGAGGGTTCTAGTTTCCCCACATCCTTGACATTGTATTTTTAACATGCTGCATAGGTGTGATAAAGTTTGAGCTTTCCTGCACTAAGTTCTGGAATCCCTTGTCTACCATCTTATCTACCATCTTTAGAATTACCTGGTACTACTCAGAGGTGTTGGGGAGTTCTGGGTTGGACCACCTTCCACAGATAGCCCCAGTTTGGAGATGGTGGAAATGACATGCCTACCAGTGTGAGCATTGCCAAGGAATTCATCACTGTAGCCCCGGTACAAAACTTAAAGACCCAAGAAAATGAGTGTTGGAGATGTTTAGGAAGAAGTAGCTGGCATGGAGGGAGGGCCAGGACCAAGTCAGGTCCTGACTCAGCCTTTGAGTTGCTATTTGATATTTAGCCTCCCAGGATGGTTCTAATCAGTAAAAAGAAAAATGAGGATTGTATCTGCTCCCCACCCCCACCCCCAGAAGGATGCTGCAAAGTTAAAAATTAGCTAATTGAAACCATCTGGTGCCACTAGGCAACTCCTATGCATTATTATGGTATTATCACGGCCTTGTTCTGGGGAGGAAGGGGAAGGGCGCGGCTGATGGGGCAGGACTGATCCAGCAGTTCTGATTCTTTCCCAGTATGACTGACAGCTGTGGTTTAAATCTCCACCCCCACGGCTTTAAGGGACTAAACTAAACAGGAAGTTTCCATTTCACCCAGACCCTTCGGAGGCTTGGGCAAACTGTGACTTTTACTGACCAGTTTCTTATCTCTCTGGAAGGACCTTCCAGGCTGAAGTGTGGTTACATTTGTACTCACAGCGAAGCTTCACCTTTTTTATTTTTATTATTTTTTTTTTGGCTAAATAACTTTCCTTCCAGAAATTATTATCACACACACACACACACACACACACACACACACACACACACACACACACACGCTTTTACAACATGGAGAGGGCATGTGCTGAAATCAGAGGCTTAGAATTCATATCAAAGCCCAACCTTCAGGATCTTGTTGCAAATGGAGACGAAGCTATTCCTGTGGGCAGAGGCGGACAGTTGTTTCTCAGAAGCTCAGTTCTGGGGAACAGGAAGAGGGTTTTTATTTTTTTAAAGAGAGTGAAACCTTAGCCCCTGGAGCAACTTGAGGCTGTTTGTTTTCTTGCCTTTCCTGACACAGGCTCCCTGTGAGATAGGTCAGCGTTGAGACCAGGCTTTTCTTTGTCCCTGGGTTTGTCATTGAGTCCCAGGGAAGACAAGCTAGGGTCACCAGGTGTCAGTCAAAAAGTGAACAAGAGAGAGGGTGACTATTGTACACAGGAATTGAAGTTTGTTCCTTGTCTGCCATGTAAAGAACAGCAAATCCTTGAAATGGGTCTTCGTGGAAATACTTACTGAGAATAAACAGCTGTTCATGACCAGCCATTAGCACATAGCAGCCACGCAGGCCTTCTCTCTCCTGCTTCCTGGAATTGTACTCCTTGGCCAGGAGATGAGCACATGGGGTAAGTTAATTTGTGGCTTTGGAATGAAGCTTTTTCTTTTAATGGAAAAACTAATGGATTCCTCATGGGCTGCTGTCCGACACTTTGCTAAATTTTGTCAAGCCCTTGTATGTATCTCATGTCACCTCCTCATCCAGATCTCAGTCATAAATAAATAAGCCCATTGGAACCTCTGATCCTTCCTTTCCCAGAAATAGGATGAGTCACCCAGCTCCTCAGCCTCCCACTCTCAGGATCCAGTGAGAGTGTGGCTACAGGGGACTCTGCCCTCAGGGAACACCAGGGAGGACTCTGCCCCGTGCCTGCCCAGCAGTCCTCTGGCTTTCCAGAATGAAGTTCCAGTCCCAGTAGGGGATGGGGGAGTTCCATTCCTGACTAAAAGAGTCAAGAGAACATCTCCTAAGAGGGCTGAGAAAATTCCCAGAACTATGAGGACTAATGAGCTAGGGTGTCCTTGCCCCATTTAAGCCTACTGGGTCACCCCTGAAAAACAGAGGCCATGCAGCTGCCCAGACTATGTCCCCAGAGCTGTGTCCTGGGGATAGAGAGCCTGTTTAAGAAAGGGGCTTTGAGCTGGAGGGAGATAGCCACAAGAAATCTCAGAGTGCACCTTCCATTTGCTCTAGCTTACATAGGCCAGGACTGGGGGCAGTGAGAATTGGACTCAAGTGTACCCACAGTGACCTCCTGGAATCTTTGGCTTGAGCCCATTCCAGGGCTTCCTCCTTTGCAACACCAATGGATTTTGGCTTCCTGCTCCTCGCCAGATGCCCTGCCCACCCAGTTTGACAGGTTGAGGGCCCCCTCCCTTCCCGGGGGCAGTTTCTAGCTTGACACTAGCGTCAGTGCACCTGGCACTGACAACCCTCAGACTCCAGGGCAGTGTCCAGAATGTTGATAGTTGTGAGATGGCTCTGAAAAATAACCAGCATTAAAAAAAAAAAAAAAAAAGAACCAGTGCCTCCCACCCAGCCACTCCAGCTCCCTGCCCTGCTATGTGGAAAGGAAGTCAGCACGCTGGCTGATGATACAAGCTCAAGATAGAGGGTACTGAGAAGGCTGCTGAGGGCCTCTCAGCTCTGTCAGCAGGGCAGTGTCATCCTGACCCTGAGCAGGCAATGGGCACCTTCCAGGTCTCAGTCTTTCAGGCTAATGTTCCTCATTGGTGACAGGGCAAATAAAGGCTTTGCTCTCCTAAGGTTTTCATGAAAATAAAAGGAGATAATGTGGGGGAACTCTGAAGAGTGCTGGAATGTTCTGTAGGTTGATCTAAGTGTGGATTACCCTGGTGTATATATGTGGCAAAACTCACTGAGCTGGTCAGTTAGGATGTAGGCATTTTGCATTTTGCTGTATGTAAATAGTTACTCCAGTAAAGTACTGTTGGTACGAAAAAGAGCAAAAAATGAGATAACAGATGTGCAAAAGCACTTTGTACCCTGTAAATCATTTGTTAGCATGGATTTTAAAAACTTTCAGTCCTGACCACTGTCCTGACTTCTACTAGCCTGGATTCATTTTGCTTTTTTAAAATTTCATATAAATGGAAGAGTTCATAAGAGTCCATATAGTATGGATTCATATGTTTGTTTGCTTTTTCTTTCAACATTATGAGAATCATCAGTAACTTTTTCATTCTTGTTGCTGTATAGTACTCCATTGTGTGAATACACCATTTATTTCTCCATTCCTTGTTGGTGGCAGGCATTCAAGTAGTTTCTGGTTTGGGGCTATTTCAAAGAGTGCTGCTATGAACATTTTTGTCTTTGGGTAAGCATAGATTTTTTGTTTTGTTTTGTTTTGTTTTTGTTTTGGGTAGTTCCCTGGCTGGGAATCAAACCCAGGCTGTGGCATTTTTGGAGGGTTTTTAAAATTAGTTTCAGGTGTACAAAACAACATAGTGATTAAACATTTATATACTTCACAAAGTGATAACCCCAATAAGTCTGTTGCCCATCTGACACTATTCATGGTTCTTACAATATTATTGACTATATTCCCCATACTGTACTTTACATCTGCATGACTCTTTTTTTTAATTCATTTTTATTGTTAGACTTATTGGGGTGACATCTGTTAGTAAGGATTGCATAGGTTTCAGGCATATAATTCTACAGTGCATTGTCAACTTGATGTATAGTAAGTTCACCACCTAATGTGACTTCTCTTTCCATCACCTTATATTTAGCTTCCCCTCACTCCTCTCCCACCCCCTCCCCTTTCTTCCCTCCCTAACCCACTCGTCCCCAAATGAACATTAAACTATTGATGGTGTCCATGGGTTATTTGTTTGTTCATTTCTTTTTTCTTTGCTTTCAGTTTTATATTCCGCATATGAGTGAAATCATACAGTTCTTTGTTTTTTCTGTCTGGCTTATTTCACTAAGCATGATGACCTCCAGGTCCATCCATTTTGTTGCAAATGGCAATATTTCATCTTTCTTATAGCCGAGTAATATTCCATTGTGTATATGTACCACAGCTTCTTTATCCAGTCATCTGTCGCAGGGCACTTTGGTTGTTTCCATGTTTTGGCCACTGTGAATAGCGCTGCGATGAACATTGGGGTACATAAGTCTTTGCGGACAAAGGTTTTCAAGTTTTTTGGGTAGATCCTCAGAAGGGGGATTGCTGGGTCAAATGGTAGCTCCATTCCCAATTTTCTGAGGAACCTCCACACTGCCTTCCACAGTGGTTGTACCAGTTTGCACTCCCACCAGCAGTGTACCAGAGTTCCTTTTTCTCCACGTCCTCTCCAGCACTTGTTATTCCTTGTCTTGTTGATAACAGCCATTCTCACAGGTGTGAGGTGGTATCTCATTGTGGTTTTGATGTGCATTTCCCTGATAGCTAATGAGGATGAGCATTTTCTCATATGTCTGCTGGCCATTTGTATTTCTTCGTGGGAGAAGTGCACATGACTCTTTTGTAACAGCCAATTTATTAATCTCTTCACCTTTCTCATCTGGCCTCGCAACTCCTCTAAATAACCATCAATTTGTTCTCTATATCTATGAGTCTGTTTCTGTTTGTTTGTTTGTTTATTTTGTTCTTTAGATTCCACATATAAGTGAAATCATATGGTATTTGTCTTTCTCTGTCTGACTTATTTTACTTAACATAATACCCTCTAGGTCCATCCATGTTGTCACAAATGGTAAGATTTCATTCTTTTTATGGCAAAGTAACATTTCATTATGTGTGTGTGTGTGTGTGTGTGTGTGTAACTTTTTTATCCAGTCATCTATTGATAGGCATTTCAGTTATTTCCATATGTTGGCTATTGTAAAAATAACTGCAGTGAAAATAGGGGTGCATGTATCTTTTCGAATTAGTGTTTTGAATTTCTTCAGATAAATACCCAAGAGTGGAATTGCTGGATCATAAGGTAGTGCTACTTTTCCTTTTTTTTTTTTTTGTATGTGGGTAGTTCCCTGGCTAGAAATCGACCCCAGGCCACAGCGTTTGCAGCGCCAGCGCCGAAGCCTTAAGCCACTACACCCCAGGGAACTCCCCCTTTTTTTTTTTTTGAGGAAACTCCATACTGTTTTCCATGGTGGCTGCACTAGTTTGCAATCCCACCAACAGTGCACAAGGGTTCCCTTTTCTCCACATCCTTGCCAACACTTATTTTTTGTTGATTTATTGATGCTAACCATTCTGACAGGTGTGAGGTGACACTTCACTGTGGCTTTTATTTTCATTTTTCTGATAATTAGTGACATTGAACATCTTTTCATACATCTATTGTCCATCTCTATGTCCTTTTTGGAGAAATGTTTATTCAGATCCTCTGCCCATTTGTTAATAAGATGATTTGCTTTTTTATTTTGAACTGTATGAGTTTTTTTAAAATAAATTTTGGATATTAACCCCTTATCAGACATATCGTTGGCGAATATCTTCTCCCATTCAGGAGGATGTCTTTTTATTTTGTTGATGGTTTCCTTTGCTATAAAAAAACTTTTTAGTTTGATGTAGTCCCATTTGTTTATTTTGTTCATTTGTTTGCCTTGCCTAAGAAGATAGATTAATAAAAATATTACTAAGGGTAATGTCTGGGAGTTTACTGGCTATGGTTTCTTCTAATTTTATGGTTTGGGACTTACATTGAAGTCTTTATTCTTGTATATGGAATAATAAGGTGGTCCAGTTTCATTTCTTTGCGTGTATCTGTCTGATTTTCCTACCACCACTTACTGAATATACGGTCTTTACCCCAGTGTATATTCCTGCTTTCTTTGTCATAGATTAAATGACCACATAGGCATGGATTTATTCCTGGGCTCTCTATTCTGTTCCATTCATCTATGTCTCCTTTCTTATGCCAGTACCATGATGCTTTGATTACTATGGCCTTGTAGTATAGTTTGATATCAGGTAGTGTGATACCACCAGCTTTGTTCTTCTTTCTCAATATTGCTGTGGCTATTTGGGGTCTTTTATGGTTCCATATCAAATTTAGGATTATTTGTTCTAGTTCTGTGAAAAATGTCATTGGTATTTTGATAGAGATTGCATTGAGTCTATAGATTGTTTTGGGTAGTATGGACATTTTAACTATATTAATTCTTCCTATCCATGAGCATAGTAAATGCTTCCATTTATTTGTATCTTCTTTAATTTCTCTTTTCAATGTCTTATAATTTTCTGAGTATAGGTCTTTTACTTCCTTGATTAAATTTATTCCTAAGGTGTTTTTTTTAATGTAATTGTAAATGAGATTATTTTCTTAATTTTTCTTTCTGATAGTTCATTATTGGTATATAATAATGCAACCAATTTCTGAATATTAACTTTGTGTCCTGCTACTTTACTAAATTCATGTATAGGTTCTAATAATTTTTTGGTGGAATCTTTGGGGTTCTCTATATATAGTATCATGTCATTGGGTAAACATAGATTTACATTTCCATTGGGTACATACCTAGGAAAGGAACTGCTTGGTCAGGAAATCTGTTTAGTTTTGGTAGATACATTTTGTTGATTACTACAGGATAATTCCACAGAGTTCTCATTATCAGAATTGTTAAATATACAAAGCTCTAAATGAACCTATATATCAATTTCACATAGAAAACGGTCTCATCCCACCCAAGCACTGTTCTGGAGTTCAGCATTTTTGCCAGCAGCGTAGGTTTCTTTATCTAGCCTACATATCTACTGCTGTAGTTGACAGACACCAGTGCAGATATTCAATAAGAATGAGAACCTTTTCCATCTGTAGATTAGGCACTTCATCCCCAAGACTCCTGGGTTTGGAGCCTTTACCATGGTTCCCAAAAATCCCTGATGCTTCAGACCCTCTGAAACCAAGTGTGATAACCATACCCCTAGAACTGGGGCCAGGAAGGGGCAATTGTCGCATCAAGGGGTGTATTAGTCAGCTAAGGGCTGCCATTATAGAATACATAAGATTGGGTGGCTTAAACAAAGAAAAAAGAAATGAACAAGCAAACAAATAACCCATGGACACAATCAATAGTTTAATGTTTATTTGGGGACGAATGGGGAAGGGAGGGGAGAAAGGGGAGGGGGTGGGAGAGGAGGGAGGGGGTGCTAAATATATGGTGATGGGAAGAGAAGTCACATTAGGTGATGAATTTATTATACATCAAGTTGACAATGCACTGTAGAACTGTATGCCTGAAACCTATGTCATCCTTGCTAACAGATGTCACCCCAATAAGTCTAACAATAAAAATAAATTAAGAGAAAAAAAGATTGGGTGGCTTAAACAACAGAAATTTTCTTATAATTCTGGGGGTTGGGAATCTAGATCCGCGTGCCAGCTCAATCAGTTTCTAGTGTGGGATCTCTTCCTGACTTTTAGCCTTCTCTCTGTGTCCCCACATGACAGAAAGAAAGACCAAGCTCTCTTGTGTCTCTTCTTATAGAGGCACTAATCCCATCATGAGGGTGTCACCTAACCCTAACCGTCTTTCAAAGATGCTATCTCCATATACCATCACACTTAGGGGTTAAGGCTTCAACATATAAATTTTGAGGGGGCATGGTTCAGTCCATAGCAAGCAGCAAGAAAACCTTGTCTATTTCTGTGCTAGGTCAGAGTCCTGGAGGAGACATATAGGATGTCTCAGGGGCAGACAACCTGACCTGGGAGAGCATAGAACAGTGAGGAACTTTCCAGTGGGAGGAAAAACTCTCACCTCCCACATCCATCAGCTGCTGGCTGGTTCACTACTGTGTCTCCGGTGTCTGTAAACAAAGGGTCTGACATACAGTGTGTGCTCCATAAATGCTGTTTTGAAACCTATTTTTATGGGAATTCTCAAGCATACAAAATCTGTAGACTGGTGTAATGAACCCCTATATTCTCATCAATCAGTTTCAATAATTATCAACATTTTGCCCATCTAATTTCACTTACCTCTTGTCAGGGTTGGCATTCCAAGGACAAGGAACAGCCTGTAAAGCCAAAAGAGGCAGAAACACCCCGTGGTGTATAGAGCCCTTAAAGGACTGGAAAGTGGCCAGATTCAGGAATAGCATTCTGGAGGTGGGGGTGTCAGACACTGTGACAATTCCAGCTCTGACCTGCATCGTGCTTTTATCTCTTCCCACAACACACATTGAGTGCTTACTGTGGGCCATCCCTGAGCACGGATCACAGGGTGAATGAGGCACAGCCCCACCTCTCATGAAGCTGAGTGTCTAGGAAGACACACTGACACATGAACAAGCAATATGAATGACAGTGCTCTGATAGGAGGCTGTGGGCACCTAGCCAGATATGGGAGTCAAGAAAGGATTCTCAGCTCTTGAGCCATTTTCCTGCTTGAGTCCGCTCCTACTTCTTTGGAGTGCACTTTCTCTTCAATAAACTATCTCTTTGTTTCACCTCCTAAAAAAAAAAAAAAAAAGAAAAAGAAAAAAAGAAAGGATTCTTGGCAAAAGTGATAGCTTGTGATGGTTATTCTCCATTTGCTTCAAAATCCATTCTATCTTTCTATGCCCTTGGAAGCTGGCCTTTAACAGACTTCATCAACCAGGCTCTCTTGCCTCTCTGGCTTCCAGGTAGGTCCAGCCAATCAGAAGGACAGGCAGCAGACTGAGAAGTGGGAAGAAAAAGAAGCTGGAGTCTTTATTCCTCTTGCTTTCTGCCACACTGTGGTTCTGGCAGTGTTAGAAACATCCATGGCCACAGATTTTGTCAAGTGACCCCTTTTCATGGCACCAGCTCTTTCCCAGGCTCCAGTAACATCATTTCCTCCACCTTTGGACCTATGGGTGTTAATGGCTTCCTGTTGTTGCTCATTCCTGGATGCCTCAACATCCCATTAATGCCCACAATCCTGCCAACATCTTTGTAGATAGTCTCTTCTGTAAAAAGTCTCCTCAAAAAGTTTTGTATGAGAAAAGTAAGAAAGTCTTTACAAAATAATAAAAGCATTTTGAAAGGATATAAGAACTAACCTGAAGGAGCTTCCAATGGCCAAAGTTAGAGTAATTTGAGCAACAAAACAAATAATGAAAGTATGGGTAGTGTGGGATTATAACCCATAGAATAAAATAAATATTCAGAAGGCCATACTGGTATACATAAATACATGAATAAATGAAGCAGAAGGGACAGCTTTTTCTTACAGAACAATTTAATTTAATAAATCTGGAAAAATTGGGGGAGATACAAACAACCCAGTAATAACTGTCACCAACAACATCTGATGGATGCTAAAATCAGTGGGCAAAAGGTTGAAGAGCAACAGGATATACATAGTCTCAAAGTATGTTCTCTAATATATTTATTAATGACAATGGGGAAATAGTAATTTTGCAGTGGAGAAACTAACTTAATCGATGATCAGCATTTATATCACCAAGATAAATTGACATCCCTTAACCCCAAAGATAATGAGAGGGGCACAGCACCACTTCTGTGGTATTCTTGCCAAAAATGCACAACCACAATCTACTCATGAGAAAATATCAGACAAACCCAAATCAAGAGATACCCCACAAATACATGACCAGTACACTTCAATGGTGTCAACAAAAGACAAGAAAATACTGGGTAGATAAATGCTGTGCCTGTTTTCTTTCGTGAACACATTAAAATTACAACTAAACCATAGAACAATCAACCTGGAGAACCATCTGCAGTCTAGCTGAACAAAAGTTTTATAACTAAGGACATACAGAACAAGCCACGTGGAGACTGGTAGGATGGGCGGAAACACAGAACAGGCCAGCCCCAAACTGCCATGTGGCTGTTGAGAATTGGGAGGGATAGCTTGGCTGCAGAGGCTCCTCCTGGAGAAATCAGGGACCCCAACCCCACACCAGGCTCCCCAGTCCTGGGTACTGGTGCTGGGAAGAGGAACCCCCACAATATCTGGCTGTGAAAACAGTGGGGATTCTGACTATCTGGATGAGACAAAAGGCTGTGAGAAACCCAGATATCCTCTTAAATGGCCCTCACACAGACTCGCTCACAAGCGCTCACCCTGGACATCCAGCGGAGGGACAGTAACTCAGGGAATATCAGGGACATATGGGGAAAGACTGATTTTTGTGGCTTTGGGGCAAGGACTAGAGAGACAGTTGCCATTTTCCATGTGTGGGATCCTCCTGTGCAGCTGGCAGGTGAGAGCCATTTTCCTGTGTTGAGCTCTCCCCCACACTACTAAATCCGAATCTGAATTTATCTGGTGGACTCCACTGGGATCCAACCCTATCCAACTCCCCCAATGTTGGAGGCACTTTCTCAATGAACAGCCAGCCCCATCCATGTTACACTCTTTCTTGGAAAACTGGGCCCCAGGTGGGCAGCAACTGGCCTCAGTGTACACTGACACTTTTGCTGAGTAGCTCCAGGCTCAGCACTGGTACTAAACCAGAATCTACATTAATCTAGTGAATACAACTCTTCCCACTCTAATGACACCCTGAGACCCTGCCTCACCCAACTTGTGAATTGCACAGGCTTTACCAGCAGCTGAACCTTAAGGGAGCTGGCAGGTAGCATCAAGCCTTGGGGTGTCCTGGATTTTTACGGAGCTACCCTAGGTCTTGTATGGTGGCAGCTCTCTTTGGTTTGCAGCATGGCCTCTTGCACACACCTCCAAGTTTAGCTCAGACAGCAAACAACTGTGGATTGCTTTGTAGACCCCACCAGGTAGTCCCTGGCAGTCGCAAGCAGTGGGTAACCTGAGCCTGCACTAGAGGCCCTCCTAAGAAGCCTCAGAACCAACATACTTAGAAGTTGGCTTCAGACCACAGTGGAGCACCACCCAATTAGCCCCACAAGTGGCATACACAACAGGCACTGGAGGTTACTGGGGCAAATCCACTCAGTGGATGAAGCCCCTCCCACAGCATCCTATGAACTGTGGATGTGGGCAAACCCCACAGCCACTCAGCCTATAGACATGACAATAGCAATCAAGGCTCAACTATAATAGGAAGGCACACACAAAGCACACAAAGGACACTCCTGGAGCACCCAGAGCAGGTGACCAGGGAGACTATGCCAGGATCCCACAGGGCAACTACTGTGTAAGATCACCCAGCCAAGACTGGGAGATGTATCAGATCTAACTAATATTTAGAAACAAACACAGAGAGGCATTCAAAATGAGAAAACATTTAAAAAATCCCAAATGAATAAATGAGAGAAAACTCCAGAAAAAGAACTAATAAAAAAATGTGAGCAAGCTACTTACCAAATACAAAGTTCAAAGCAATGGTTATAAAAATGCTGAAGTAACTTAGTGAGAACGTCAACAAAAATATAGCAAGCATAAAAAAGGACGTAGAAACCATAAAAAAGAACCAGTCAAAAGTGAAGAAGACAGTAACTGACATGAAGAATGCACCGGAAGGAATTACCAGCAGACTAGATAAAGCAGATGATCATATCAGTGATGTGGAAGACAAGGTAGCAGAAAACAGCCAATCACAACAGCAAAAATAATTATAATAAAGTAAAAAGAATAAAACAATAAAGATAGTTTAAGAGGCCTCTAGGACAACATCACGTCATAGGGATACCAGAATGAGAAGAAGGAAAGCAAGGAATTGAGAACCTAGTTGAAGAAATAATGACTGAAAACTTCCCTAACCTGGTGAAGGAAATAGACATACAAGTCAAGGAAGCACAGAGAGTTTCAAACAAGATGAATTCAAAAATCCCCACACCAACGCACATTATAATTTAAATGGCAAAGATTAAAGACAAAGAGAGACTCCTAAAAGCAGCAAGAGAAAGGCAACTCGTTACTTATCAGTAAGCTCCCATAAAATTGTCAATTGATTTCTCAACAGAAACTTTGCAGACCAGAAGGGATTGGCACAAAATATTCAAAGTTATGAAAACCAAGGACCTACATCAAAGAGTACTCTAGCCAGCAAGGCTATCATTTAAAATTGAAGGAAAGATAAAGAGCTTCCCAGACAAGAAAAACCTAAAGGATTTCACTACCAAACTAGTATTACAAGGAATCTTAGAGGGACTTCTTTAAGATGGAAAACTGTCAAAATTATTAACAATAAAATGGCAATAATTACATATCTGTCAACAATTACTTTCAATGTAAATGAAGTAAATGCTCCAATCTAAAGATAGGGTGGTTGAATGGATAAGAGAACAAGACCCTTACATATGCTGCCTACAAGAGACTTACTTCAGATCAAAAGATACACACAGATTGAAAGTAAAGGGATGGAAAAAGATATTTCATGAAAATGAAAACTGGAAAAAAAAAAAAGCTGGGGTAGCAATACTAATACCAGACAAAATAGACTTAAACACAAAGGCTATAAAAAGAGACGAAGAAGGACCCAGTAATCCCACTTCAGAGTATTTATCTGAAGAAACCCAAAAGGCTACTTTGAGAGAATGTGTGCATCCATATGTTCATTGGAGAATTGTTTATAGTGGCCAAGATGTGGAGGCAGCCTAGGTGTCCATCATGGGATGAATGAGTAAAGATGAGGTGGTACATATATACAATGGAATATTGCTCAGCCATAGAAGGGAATGGGTTCTTGCCATCTGCAGCGGCATGGATGGACCTGGAGTCTGACATATTCCACCTGGAGTGGAATATGTGAGACAGAGAAAGACAGATGCAATGTGATTTCGCTTATATGTGGAATCTAAAGAACAAAACAAACAAGATACAGAGAACATTTTGATGGTGCCAGATGGGAGGGGGTTTGGGGGGGG
>PVJL010017017.1:0-19390 GCA_004026885.1 Lyroderma lyra | reverse complement strand
CTGATGCAGTAAGTGTATCAGACGGAGAGAGACAGATGCAATGTGATTTTGCTTACAAGTGGAATCTAAAGGACACAATAAATAAACCAACAAAATAGAAACTAATTCATAGATACAGAGGACATTTTCATGGTTGTCAGATGGGAGGGGTGCTGGGGGTGAGTGAAAAATGGGAGAGGATTGAGAAGTACAGATTGGTTGTTGCATAGTAGTTACAGGGATGTAGGGTACAGCATAAAGAATATAGTCAATAATATTGTAATAACTATGTATGGTGCCCAATGGGGTGACAGATGGGAGGGGGATTGGGGGCAGGGTGAGAAAAAGGTGAAGGCATTAAGAAGTACAAAGTGGTAGTTACAAAATACATGGGGATGCAAAGTAAACCATAGAGAACACAGTGAATAACATAGTAATAACTGTGTATAGTGTCAGGTGGGTACTAGACTAGTCAGGGAGATCACTTCTTAAACTAGCTAACCACTAAGCTGTACACCTGAAATTAATGTAAAATAATACTGAATGTCAAATGTAAATGGAAAAATTTTAAAGCAGGGAAGGTGAAGGGGAATAAGAGA
Source organism: Lyroderma lyra (assembly GCA_004026885.1). Classification (NCBI taxonomy): domain Eukaryota; kingdom Metazoa; phylum Chordata; class Mammalia; order Chiroptera; family Megadermatidae; genus Lyroderma; species Lyroderma lyra. Next base: position 18,812 of record PVJL010017017.1, on the reverse strand, counting down.
TTCAAATTTTCAGGTGTAGAACAAATGTCATGGGGACATCACTTACAGGATAGAGAATATAGTCAATAACATTGTGATAGCATGGTAGGGTGTCAGATGGTTGCTGGACTTATCAAGGTGGTCACTGCTTTGGGAATATAAATGGTGACTAACTGTGGTGTACATCTGAAACTAATACAATATTGCATGTTAGCTGTATTTTAATAAAAATGTTTTAAGAAACAATCCATCTACAGGCTGTCTACAAGAAACCCATTTAAAATACAATGATAAATGGAGGTTGAATGTTAAAAAGATGGAAAAAGATAAACCATGCAAACTTTAATCAAAAGAAAACAGGTGTGGCTCTATTGATACCAGAACAACTAGGCTTCAGGGAAAAGGAAATTAAAAGGAATGCAGAGAGACATTACATAGAGACAAGATGACATAATGATTCAAATCACCAAGAAGACATAACAACCATAAAGATGTCTGAACCAAGCAACAGAGCTGCAAAAACAGTGAGGCACAAACTAGGAAACAAGAAAGGAAAAACAGCCAAAACCCCAATTAATTGAGGACTTCAACACCCCTCTCTCTCCTTAACTGATAGAATAACCAGAAAGAAAATCAGCAATGAACTCAGCACCACCGTCAGCCAACAGGATCTAATTAACATTTACAACAATTCGATGAATAATAGCAGCGTCCGCCTTCCTATCAAGTACCAGATAGACCATATCCTCGGCCATAAAGCAAACCTCCAAAACAAACATAAATTGGACTATACAGATACAATGTAGCAATGTCAATTTTCTGGTTTTGATATTGCACTATAGTTATATAAAATATAACCACTGGGAGAAACACAGGACGCTTCTCCACTACCTCTGCAATTTTTTATGAAACTATAAACATTTTAAAATACAAAGTTAAGAACAGTAGTAGACTTGACACAAAAACTACAATTTTATTTACAAATACTTCTGTAAAAACCTTTAAAACTGTTTGCATACTGAGTCCAGCACCACATTAACAATAATAATGCCCTATACGTAACGATTCAGTGTACAGGTAATGAGTGGTTACTTAATACCTAAGGCTCCTCTGTGCCAGATGACAGGTGAGGCTAGATAGACAGGCATGGCCCTTTCCTTCCCACAGGACCATTCTGATGAGGTAGAGCAGGTCTCCCTGAAATCTGAAGGTTGAGGTGAATGCAGCCATTCAAAGAGATGGAATAACATTGTGGGAAGAGGAAATAGTAGAAGCACAGGTCCTGAGGTCAGAGAGAAATGTCCCTGTGCAGAGCCTAATCAGCAAACTGAGAAGTCAATCTGCTGAAACCATCATCAGAAAGGCAAAGACGGATGACACGAGGCAGCCACAGTTAGATCACGGAGGGTTCTGCAAGAGTTCAAGTTCACAATGTATGTAATGACAGTTACTAAAAATAGAAGCTACTTCTGTAAGGTTCTTACATAACATAGGAAGTGGTTTTACTACTTAAGAGTATTTAATTCCAATATAGAAAAAAAGAAATGGGATGTATAAAGTCTACAAATACGACATGGCTAGACAGAACACATGTGTGTTAAACATGAATGAAAGTGGAGAAAAAAGCAAAATGTATCTATCATAGCATTCATGATCCACTGGACCCTAAGTATTCATGATACACTAAATCCTACCCTAAATACCAAAAGAGGAAGCACCAAATATCCAGTACACATGAAGATTTAATTAACCCACACAATGGTGACATCTATGCAGGTCCTGTGTGTTCTTTGCTTAAGAAAGACAAATACCATATGGTTTCACTTACATGCGGAATATACGAAAACAAAGAAAAACAGACAAAGCAAAAGACTCACAGCAACAGGGACCAAAGAAGTGGTTACCAGAAAGTGAGGGGTGGGGTGAAGGGGAGGGGTGAATGAAGAGGGGAGGGAGAATACAGTCAATAATACTGTGACACGTTCACATGGTGACAGATGATCACTAGAACTAGTGAGGGTATAAAGATATGAAATCACTGTATTGTACACCTGAAACTGATATAACCAATGTGAGCTTGTATACCAACTATACATAAATAAAAAATAAATTAAAAAAAAAAAAACTTTAAATATAAAGGCATAGGTAGGTTAAATGTTAAGGGGTGGAAAGAATATTCCTTACTGATACTGATCAAAGGACTCTGCAGGGGCGGTATGCACATCAGACAGAACGGTTTATGCCTACAAGACAAGAAGTATGCGCAAAGCAGCCAGGGGTCCCTTAAAGAAAGAAGAAAAGAATTCACGCCCTGTTATTAGTCACTTACATAAAATACAAACTCATCTACAGGACTGAGAGCGATTTAACAGTTGCCTGGGCTGGCATGGGGGAGGGAGGGGCGGATTTTAGATACAAGGAAATTGTCAGGGGGTAGGGGGAGACAATGGCTATGTTCATTACCTTAGTTGAATATATTTATGTATATTCACTATATCTGATGATAAAAAATCATCCAATATATAAAATAAATATATGCAGATTAGTCTGTCAGCACAGACAATAAACCAGATATGGAGGTACAGTAAATGAATGATACATCTGATATTTCAAGTCACCATAATGAAAGATTACAACAACAAATACTGTTGGAACAACTCAGCAATGATGAGAGGGAGGTGTGAGGAAGAGAAAAGCTGAATTTGTACTCACTCCTTATTTTGGAGCAAAGATTTAAGATTTAATCATGAAATCATAAATGTAAATAACAAAAGATTAATATTTTATAACCTTGTTGAGAAGTCCTTTCCTAAGCATGCTGGAAAACAAAGAAGCTATAAGCAAAAAAAAAAAAAAAAACTGATAAAAGTGACTCTGATATTAAAAAGCAAACAGCTCAAAAGACGAACAATTTAAAAGACCAATACTACTCAGTTGTGAGTGTGGCAAAGCAGCTCTTGTTTTATACAACGGCCGTGTGGGAAACTTCACATTACCATTTTGGAGAGTAATATTAAAATACGAAAGACGCACATACTTTAGAGTAACAATTCAACTTCAAACACCCTATAGAAACTCACACACATGTGTAAAGATGTGATAAAGATGTGTTCAGAGTTGCTCATATTAGCAGAAAATAATATATACTTGTAAGAAGTGCAAACAGTCCAGAAAAGTCTAACATAAGAGTGTGAAGGCCTTCTACAACATCACAGCTCACAACTTCATGGAACCAGGCTAACAAGTTAAGTGAGCAGAAAAAATAAACCTAAAACTCCTACGTAGTAACTTGCCCTTTACTGGCTTCTCATCACGGTCTCACTCCAATTTGGTACTACTAATAAATCCAAAATACAATCTCACCTGCAAGAACTGTTTAAAAAGCGCTCCTTTGCCCATAAATCGGTAAACCTTTAGTGCATCAGATTTCCTGGTTCAGTACAAAAATCCTCTGTAGCTATGGGTTGCACATAAATTCTGCTTTTTCTTGCTCATCCAAGAAAACAAATGCAAAAGTGCATCAAAAGCAAATGCTACAGACGCTTGCTCCTTTATGTAATCGAAACTAGGAACATTTTGCTGACATCTCCACTTTCTTTAGAAGTGGGTATTCTCGATTGTTTTGCTCTTGAATAAACTTTAGGGGATCCTATATTACTGAAGAATTCTGAGAAAAAGTCACATTCGATGGTTACACACTGCAAATGAGTAATTGCTGATTTCACCCTAGGCTCTTCCAGTAATTCTCTGTATTTACAAGGAGTCATTTCACTTGGTTCCACCTATCAAAGGCCTCCACACACAGGGAGTTTTGGAGGAGGGCAACTGGGCAATACCTGACAGCCACAGGAGGCATTTTATTTTTTAAAACAAGCCGGAGCCCAAAGATGGCCGATGACCAATGACTGGTCATCCCCTGACAGTCAAGAGTTAGGAAATAAGTAAAATCAAGTGGTATCACCAGTGTCAAAATTCAGGGCAGTCACCACCAAACTGTCTTTTGTGAGTATGTGACACTGAAGAACACCAGCACTTGCTATGGTATCTCCTTCAAGTCCGTCATTAAGGGGAGAAAGGTCGGCTGGCAGTGTAGTCTAGGCAGGAGGGGTCTCTGTGGAATAACCAGACCTCACGTCCCTCACCCCTTCACTAGTCAAGCAACAGCTACTGAAAGGCAAAGCCATACATAGTGTGGTTTCTGCCCGAGGTGAAGCTCACAGTCTCACTGAGGATACAAGACTTAGGGCATCACCTAGTGCAGCACGGCCCAACAGAAATACAGTGCAAGCCACATGTCGTAAATGCTCTGCAAGCTGCAGTGAAACTGTGAAAAGAAACAGATGAAATTAATTTTTCATAATATTTCATTTAGCAATATACCCAAAATATTATACTGCCGTGTTAACATACAGTCAACGTAAAAAAATTAACGTGCTACTTCACGCTCCTTCCCCCCTTGGCAAGCCAGCACATAGCTGACACTTTGAGCACAGCCACGTTTGGAGCGCGTGGCGTGCTTTAGGTGGCTCCTGGCTCCCATACTGAGAAGGGCAGTCTGTGGGCAAACCTAATCAACGGCACGGGCGACGAGATGGGTGCAGGCGAGGCTCCCACTGGCACCTAAGATTCAGAGACCTTTGAACAAAGACACGGCCTCCTCTTTTAGTGCCATACTGACTTTTAGCTCCTTCAAAATCTCCTCCAAAGGTTCGGCTCCTCTTGAGTCTTCCCCTTGTCACCTTATCGGACCATGTCTCACCCCACTCTTGTCTGTAGCTCATTGTCGCGGAGGCTCCACTCACTTTCTGTGCCCTAATTGTACTCTTGGTTCTTCACAAGTCTAATTCCACAGTCAAGAATAAAAACCAAAAAAGACAAAAGCCTACATTCCTGAGAAGTACATGCTTTAGTGTCCCGCCATTTATCCACTTGCGTGCTTTTTAGCTAGACTGCGTCCTCAGAGGAGAGGAAGAGGAATTACTGTGTGCTCAAAGTGAAGCCCAGGGCCTAACGCGGACCCGAAACAATAATGATGTGAAAACGCAGACTGGCTCCGCGGGTGCCCTGAGGTTGGCCCAACATATCCCCAAGTCTGGTTTAGCATTTTTTCAGTGGGCACAATATGTGTTTTTATCTTTAAAGTCCATCTTCCTCCCAACCAATTGGGCCGATAATGCAGAATCTAGTTATGCTTTAGCCAAATGGAAGGACCGAAGTTTATTTTACTTCACTTCAGCCCACTTATTCAGCTAACCAGGTAACATGGTATTAACCAGATTAAAGTCGTGTTCAGCTGTTACATAGGCAACTTCACGTCATTCAACCCAGTATCAACAGACTGGACTGCAGCCCTGCAGTTATTTTGCAAACACAAATTTATGACACAAGCTCCAAATAACGCATCCATGCAAATCCATCGCTACCCTTCAAAAAGCACCTCAGAAGACACACTTTAAGGACGGTACACCAGCAGTGTGTAATGCTACCTTTGTATACAACGGGGATCGGTACAGCTCCATTCTGCAATCTACAGAAACCCTGAATAGGTATACATGCAGGCTGAAGAATCAGATTGACCTCCTGTATCCAGTAAGTACTGTTTCCTAACTTTGAAAGTATTTTCCTAAGTCAAGCACTTTAAAATTTTAATCAAATTGTTTTCTAGTTTACAAATTCATGCCCATGTGCACAGCAGAGTCTTATTAATGGCACATTGGACGGAAGCATAGAGATTCATGAACTTATAAGGAACTTGTCATTTTAATGTACTTGAAAAACCAATTCACAGTAGATAGTTTCCAAGGAGAATGCAGCAAAGTAATTTTATAAGCCTGATGGATGCACAGGATTGAAAACACTCCAATATAATGTGGCTGCCAGTCTGCACCATGCTGGTGCCTCAGTGACTAAATCCTTCGGGCTCCAACGGCCCGTAAAGGGACTCTTTTCTAAAGATACAGTTGACTTGCAAGATTTACTGCAGCTTGCTTCAACTGCTATCCTCAAGGACTGTTAAAACAATATAATTGTCTAACTAGTGTATTGCTAATCTCATTTTTATTGTTAACATTTGCCACTGAAATTGCTCTTTAATTGTTTGTTTTGGAACAGACACATAAAATATGATGACAGTGATATTTTGGCACATCTGCCATGAATAAGGTTTTTTCCCCCAATAAAATACAGTTTGCCTCTATTACTTGGCATTAAAATGATTTACTGAAGTAGGTCAAAACATAAACCACTGGAATAAAATGAAGAGATTAGAGTTTCAGCAAAATGCAAAAGCTGATCCATCCAAACCCATACTAAGTTGTGTTCAAATGCAACTTTCATTCTTCAGAAAAGTGGCAAAGAGGCAAAAGCATGCCTTCCGTCGTGCGCCTCCAGCAACTGCGCTCTCCACAACCAGTGGCCTGGCTCTCCCAGGGGCTCACGTTCCTCAGGGACCCGCATTTATTATGCAGATGCAGCCAGCCTTAGCGCCGTGGACCCTGAAGGCCACGGAGGAATCCACTGGGCTTAATCCAGTGCATGCTGCCTGTGCCTCCACACCCCTCAGCACAGCCAGCTGGATCACCCAGCTGGGCCTGGCCAGGAGAGGAGCACCCAGCTGCTGGGACAGCTCCTTTTGGTAAGCCGTCAGCTACCTGCCTTTCCCAGGCTTGGCCTGCCACGGGAGGGGACACCTGGGACAGGAGCCCAGGATTAAAACATTCTGCTCTGAAGGCAGTGTGAGCACTCCTGGGCCTGCAGGTCAGTCCTGTGAAGCTGGCTCTGTCTTCTACATTCCCTTCCCCATGGCCCTTTGCGCTGATTTCAGAACCTTGCTGATGGAGAATCGCAGGCCACTCCCAGAAGCCGGCTTTCAACTTGTTTCAAGTTTCCGACATCCGTGACCCCAGCGTGCTTCTCTCCCAGCTCCAAGTCCCCACCCCGCGGCTGAACACCCCCCACCCCCCACCACCCACCACTGCACACAGCCCTGCAGCACAGGGGCTCCCGGAGACTTTTTAAAGTAGAGGATACGATCTCATTTTAAAGAGCACAAATTATTGGCAAAGTCAAACAAATAGGAAACAATCATAGCAGAACATCTTGCACAATCTGGTCCCAAACCACCCCTCAACCTCACTCCCTATACTTCATGGCTAATGGTCCAGGCACAGCTATGAACTCAGCACCCCTCCTAGCTGGACCCCCTCTTCAGGACAACTCCCTCACCCCGAGGGAGTGAGTCTCTGTGAGACTCCTCTCCCCACCCCAAACACCCAGGATCCACAGCGGTCTCTCCCTCCCTCCATTAGGCTCCCACCCTGCTCCTGACCTACACACAGCTCTCTGCCTGCACCAGCCCAGTACTAGGTGCCTAGAGAGGAGGGAGCACCATGCCTCCTGAGTTGGCAGTTACGACTGGAAACTGCTTTCATCTTTTCTCTTAAACAATAAAAATTACTGTCAACTGGCTATGTATCTAACCAGTCTGATCTCTACTTGGACCTCTTGTTCTAACACACAAGATTTGTACGTGGCGATTTTGTGCAAATGGGACATAGAATTCAGAATTCTGCTCTCTTCCTCTTCACTTTACTCCAGGTCTGGGGGAAAGACACCGAAGCCACCTGTAACCCCTGCCCCTCAGAAGAAAAAGGTTGCTTCCTTAATGAAAAACATCTAGGAGAGGATCCACTGCTGGTAACAGCACGTCTTACGAGAAACTCCAGCGAAGGAGAAGGAAGTTACACAGCCTGTAATCAGGCTTTTAGTGCACAGAAGGCGGAAAACAGCTAAGGGCTGACAGCAAAGAAAAAAGGAGTCAGGAAGTCACAGTGGACCACCAGCTACATGAGTTAAATTCTCCTTGGCTTTCTTAGCAGGTGGCTAGAAGACACGAACAGTAGCCACGTACACAGAGCGCTGCACAGCCTCCCATTCTGACTCGTGGTAAAAATCATGGCTAGAAGCTGCTACTCCCATACTAGACCCCACATAGGACCTGAACTTAGAAACCAAACCTAACTAAGATGCCAACGGTTCTAAGATGCACCGTTATTTTATCAAGCACTAAAAAAAATGTTGCCAATAAACTATGATATGGTTTCTTATTACTTAGAATTGTTGTTTTATTTTTATTGAAAGAGCTCTTTTAGACTTACTTGGACATATTCAGACATAGATCCTTATAATATATCACTCTTGGGCATTTATAAAAATAAAAGTAAAAGTAAAATATATTGGTTAGGGCAATGACAACCAGGTCACCTGGCTAAAAGCAACTGTAAAAAGTCATTGTTTCAGAAATGTTAAGATCTGACAAACATGTGCATCACAGAATCAATAAGATATGATCTTATACCTAGCTTGGTGACAAAAATTTAGAAAGGACAAGGTATTAATAGTTTACAGGATAACTGCTACAAAAATATTTCATTGATTAATGTATGCATTTATACAGAGGAGAAAATATTGAAATTATTCAACTCAAGAAAGACAAAAGCAGAATAGGGATTTAAATAATCTTCTTCAAAGGATGTCAAAGTCCTGTTCCAACCAGCAGTGATTTCCAACTGTTTTTTCTTTACTTTTTTAGCAGCAAGACCTCTTTATAAAATACTACCCTACAAGAACACCGAGTACGCAGCTGTTCTGGTTGCAGGAAAAGCATCACCCACATGTGCCGGAGAGGTCACAGGGCTTAGGACCAGCTGAAATCCTGCTCTGAAGAGTAGATGTCACCGTGGACCCATTCCCTACAACAGCTACAACACAATGGCAAGGGTTCAAACTGTGGCCTTACTCAATTAAATGCTTACTGTAGTGTGTACAACATGAAGCCCCTGCTAGGTCCTCATTAATACAAAGGTTAATCAAGTGTAGAGGGGTTTTTGGAACCTACAGGAAGGAAATTTCTATGTGTGGATTTTTAGACTTTGAGATGATTGCCCAAGGTTAGGCGAGGACTTCTTATCAGTCACCAAAGGAGCTGTGCTGACCTTAGCAGGTGAGAGGCCCTCCTGCCACAGCAAGGGAGGAGTCCGTCCACCCGTGCAGGCCCGTTCTGTTCCAGAATGCTCTCTCTGTCCCTTTCCCAATACAGGCCAGAAGCAGATGACTTTGGACAGCACTGACTCTTGCCCCATGCCGAACCACGTGGCCAAACCCAGCAGTTTAGTGGACCCATTGCTCCCCAAAACAAATGCAATTGCACAGAAAATCAGCCTGTACTGTGCATCCTACCAAAAGCGGGCGTGTATACAGACCACCTGGCAAAACTTTCAAATCCCTAAGAGACAGCTCTGGATCTCCACGTTTCTTCACCTCCTTTTTCTCTATTAATATTTCTTCTAACACTGCTTCTAAAATCCCCTTTTACTATTTGAAGCACATCAATCCAGGCTTCAACCCTTCCATTCCTTCTCCCTACCTAGTTTAAATAGCTCAGCAAACCCAACCAGTGTCCCTGTACAATTTCAGAGCTGGAGAGAGCTCAGACAAGGAAACTGAGGCCCGGTAAGACTGAGTAAGATGAGGAAGGACCAACAAAAGCCTTCTGGGCAGAACCCAATCGTACAAAACAGTCACAACTTTAAGACTTTTTAAATTCCACTGCAATTTCAGATGCTTCTTTCCTTTCTTACCAGAATGACTTCAAAAATAAGTGGGATCAGTTTGCTTTCTTCCACAAGTCTGTTAAAAGAGAGAGAGAAAACAACTCATTAGATAGCGCACGTGTAACTGCTGCCCCCATACGACGCAATGCAGCCCCACGTTTTACGCTTAAACTCTGTGACCAAGAAACTGTATGATTAAATACGTACTCATTTCTAAGACACTGAACGACATCTACTAAACACAAGAAATATGAAGCTTCGGCAAATGACAATTAGTTTAGCCTTACTGATCTGTAGCAAGTAAAATCTCAAATAGGCTGAAATTTATAAATGTAAAATGTTATTAAATTCACAATTATTATAAAGACAATCAAAATAGGCAATGCCAACTAAAATCATATACCCAATCATCACTGCATAGCTGAATTATAAGCATGTCACATAATACTATATACATGCCTCATTAGATATCTCCTCAGCATTATTTAATGTACACTGATTTTTAATAATCTTTAACTTTATAAAAAGTAGACACCAATTCCCAATAGACTCTAGGCACTTCCTTCATTAAACCTAGTTAAAAATTGTCATCTACCATAATAGAAGAATTTTTTCATGCAATTTAAGAAAAAATAGACTTAATTAAAAACTATACTTTTTTAAAGAACAATTTTTCATCTCTAAAAAGTCCTTTAACCCAAGGATCAGTAAATTTTTTTCTGTAAAGGGTCAGATAGTAAATATTTTAAGCTTTCTAGGCCACAGAGTCTCTAAAGCAACTCTGGAACACTTGTCACTATAGTGTAAAGGCAGGCATAAACAACACACAAATGAATACACATGGCTGTGCTCCAATGAAATTTCATTTACAAAAACAGGCAGTGTGCCGCATTTGGCCCATGAGCTATACTTTGCTGATCCTGCTTCAGTTTAACAAAATCAGATTCCTTAATTTTATCAGAATTTCCTGTACATGATAAACTGTAGCACTTAAGCATGTGGCCCTCACTGTAGGCATGTGCAGTTTGTCTATTTCACGGAATATGCCAGGTGGATGGAAAAGGAATTTATCACCCAGCCTCCCTAAGAGCTCGTTTGTCTATGATAATACATTGGTTTAAAAAAAAAAAAAAAAAAAAAAGCCTATGAGACTAGCTAAACAGAGTTCACAGTGGTTACAAATATGTTTTAAGGGAACGTGAGATGCAAAGAGTTCCCAAAGCCTGGAGCACTGAGCAAGTCCCACTACAGTGCCCAGCAAAAACAGACGTGAGGACTTCTGCAGCTCCAGTCTACCATGCGGAAAAGGCTTTCACTGCGCATATTAAGCACATTTACATTCTCTCGCTTTTCCAGGCAATGAAGGCTCAGCCCTGGAAACCAAGCTTCTTGCAAGGTGGCTGGGCAGAGCAGGGAAAGCATGGCTACAGGCCAGCACACTCCCCATCTTCCTCCTCAGCTTCCTAGATGTGAACCATCGCTGTTCCGAAATAGGTCTTGGTAATTTTTTTAATTTATAGTCTCATTAGGCCCAGGCTGAAACAGCCAAGCTCAGAGTTGCCCTAGCAGCCAAAGCCAAGCAAGTCACGGGACCCAGACACCACTACTTCTCCACTGGTACCTAGAAGTTCTAGGTCCCTCTGTCACAGTCTCAACTTCAGATCCAGAAGCATCCACTCACAACACCAGGCTTCTCATGACAGTGTTTTAAAATGTAGTCTATTACTAGCATATGACTCTATAAACGACCTTTATTCATTATTAAAAATTACAATTAGTTCTTCTTCGACCTGGACTACCTCTTAAGTCTCCCTTAACCCTAAATGCTAACTAACACTCTGGTCCTATGTTCTTCTGAATAAAAACAAACCATGTCAATTTTGTCCCACAATTTGACTAACACTTAGAGCCACATCTGGTAAATAAAAGGAGAACTTGAGCTAAATAAAATTACTTTCATTAAAAATTTTTTCCATGACATTTTCTGTGATTCACGGACTGACCTCAAATAAAATTCCAAAAGAACTGTGAAGCAAGCACGGCTGCAAACGCTTACAACTATGGAAAGCAGTGCTTTACCCCACTGAGAAGTGACCGGTAAGTGTGCGATGAGGTGGGTCTACTGGGCACTGACTAGCATTTTCTTAATTAAAAATAGCACAAGAGAGGCTATCCAGGGGTGACACACACAGCATTGTTCCGTGACATTTTTGTTTGTTATAGGTCTGTGTTATGTGTACTAGATAGTGACATAAAATGCATCCTTTTTTATCACGAGTTACAAATAAAACATCTGAAATGCACAGACTGTAGAATGCTGTGGAGACAATATTCATTTGTCTTCAATATGCTTTTAGCATTTGATTTTAAAAACTCAGTCTCTTTACTTTAAGCATCTCCTCTCATACCAGCAGGGGCCCAGTGAGTGGCCCGGGTCTCAGGTGATGATGCCCTTGCTTTGCTTGGGGTCCTGGAGCCCTTGGGCTCTCTCCCGCTGACGGTGCTCTGGAGAGCAGCCCTAGTGCGCAGGCTCCACAGACCAAGGAGGCCCCAGCTCACCCTGCAGGAACGCTGATGTGGCTGATGCTCAGGGATTATTCAGGCAGCAAATCTTAACTCATCACAGTGGACTCTGGGAGATCACGGGGCAAAAGGCTATCGTATTTTGGGGCTCTGTTGTGGTTTGGCCACCATGATTTAAATTATTTTATATATGAGCCTGTTATATTCTAAATTTTAAAAGAATAAAATTTCTATGGTTTATAGACAACCTGGAGGACAGGAAGTAGATTTATTTCAATTGTTTTAAACCAAAAAAAATAATAATAATAATAATAAGAGAACTCTTTGAAATTTTCTCTAATCTTCAAAGGATTGTCAAGATATTAATCACAGTATCCTTTTCTTCCTTGATTTAGCCAATGTGCTTAGGCACAATGCATTTCAGATGAGTAAAGTGAATTATACTGCTCTTCCCCAATGTCATTCTCGGGACTACTTTACTGTGCTGGGGCTGTTGTTTTCCCTTTGTGGGGGAGGGGTTCCCTTAACAGTAAAATTTAATGCTAGACTGTGTGTGGTTAAAGGGTTTTCCTTACAGGTTTTGTTCCAGAAGACTTAATGGTATTTTGTACATTTCTGGTTTATATTATTAACAAAGGAGGTAGTGTTTAAATTAGAAAATTTTGAATAAACTTATGAAAATCTTCAGGAAACACTGTTTGGCATCCCAACTCCCTCCTGTGCCTAAGGCAAATCTTGGCCCAGTGTTGGAAAATTTATTTTTAAATGTATGTGATGCTTGGTAGTTAAGGCTAACTATAAAGTAAATCTAGCAATGCTTAGATATAAATAACTAGTTGCAACTTAGATTGGAAAAGTAGGAATAGGAAGATGACTCCATTTCTGTTCAGAGAGTTTCCTTTAAAACCTAACACTACTGAAGGATGAACCAAGAGCAGGAGTGACAAAGAACTTGCCCCGTCCGTCATCCTTCCATTCAGAGAGCAGAGCCAGGAGGAGGTGCAGGAGAGGAAGGCAGAGAGCCTCTCCGCCTGCTTCAGCTCCACTTCGCAGGACAAAGAAAGCAGTCCCCAGCAGTGAGAAAACAGGGCTATGGGGACATCAGGGTCAGTCCACAGAGCTGTCCTATCTTGGGTTTGCTTGCTTGAAGCTTTTCTCTACCCATACTGGTAGAGACAACATATGTGAAGCAAGGGTCAGAAGCCTAGACCCACCTGTAGTCCACGCTACCCATAGGGACACTGTCCTCTCCAAAAGGCTTCTCCACCATCCCCACATTTCAGAAAACCATCTCATCTTGCAGACCTTACATAGTACTGGACTTTTTTCCTGGAAACTATCTCAGAACTCAATTTGTGATTTAATACTATTGAGCTCTTTCCACAGGCTAATCATACAAACTCAAAATCTAACTCAGAGCCAGTGGCTTCACAGATACATAAACCAATACAAGACAAAATTAACTTCACCAGAGATATATGCACAGGATAAAAGGGAACAGACATGGAGAAAACCCACCGAGCCCAGACTGGTAAGAAGAGATGTTCATAAGCCTGGAAAGACAGTGGGAACTGACAGTTAAGCGTGTGGAGGAGGCAGGTTTGCCTACATGTAAAGGTGCTATGCATTCCCAGTAGTAAAAGGACAATGTGAGACATGGAGCAGAATGATGCCGCCTTGAATGTCAAGCTAAGAAGCTTGGTTTTTTCCCTGAAGGTTACAGTGAGTTTCTGGAGGAGGTTAAGCAGAATAGCACAGATAGGTTTGCTATTCAAACTGCAATCTGACAGTAATGGAAAAATGAACCAAGGGAGGACAGCAAACATCACTCCTCAAAGTGTGGTCTGCAGCCCGGGGCCAGCCTGCAAACTGTCACAGGTCTATAGAAACTGGAAAGATTAAGTGTCTGCCTGTTGGATCTAATGAGGAAACGTGAACTCTGTGGCAGTTTCAAAACATGACCTCACCAAAATATGATGGAAAACAGGCCATCTGCATTGTCTCATGGTACCTCCCACAGATACTGACAGTGGAGACACCTGGCAGTCAGCGCCATAACCAAGTGCGCACGTTTCACTTCGCCGGGAAGAGACCCTTGAACGTCACATCTGCCCTGACGGGCTGCACCGAGGAGGGCACGTCATCGCTTCCAGCCTTCTCTTGCGAAAACTAAATAACCTCAATCTAATCTGAAAAAAAACTCCAGACAAACCCAAATTGAGGGGCATCTAACAAAATAACTACCCAGGACACTTCGAAAGTGTTACAGTCATGAGAGACGAGGAAAGAGGGAGGGCTCATCCCAGGCTGGAGGGGACCACGACAACATGAACGCTAAACGCAATGTGGGATTCTGGATGAGACCTGGGGCCAGCAGGTGGGAGAGGCGCTGCGTAGCAGTGAACAGTACCGTATCACTGCGCATGTCCTGGTTTTGGTAACTGCTACGGCTCTGGAAGGTGGCAACGTCCGTGGGAGCTGGCTGAAGGGCATACGGAAATTCTTTGTACTGTTTTTGCAACTTTTCCGTAAGGCTAAATTATTTCAAAATTAAGGTTTTTACATAAGGTCCCCAAATTGTTTGAGTCTCCTTTCTTCGAAAAGTAGTGGGTCTGTGTACTCTCGCCCCAAGTCTGGGCAGGTTTGTTGTAACTGTTTTGGCTAACAGAGCAGCATGGATGTGACACTATGTGATTTCTGTGTACATTCTACACATCTTTTTTTTTTTATTTCACTTTATAGTTTTTTATAAAGATATTTATTCTGGTTACATCTTGCTACGTAACAAACTACCCCAAACTCAGTGTCATAAAGCAGTAATTGCTTTACGATGCTCACGGGCTCAGTGGGTCACGAATTCGGACAGGGTGACGTGCGGGTGACTTGCCCTTGTTCCCTGAGTCTGAGGCCTCAGCTGAGAAGACACAGAGGCTGGGGTGCCTAGGACAGCTGGGGGCTGAAATCAGCTGCAGGCTTCTTCACTCACGTGTCCAGTCTCTGGGCTGGGATGACTCAGGGACGGCTCTCCTCATCCCGCTGGCCGCCTCACCACCTCCTGCGGCCCTCTCCTCACTGCTGGGCCTCTCCCAGCATGGCCGCTGGGTGCCGAGAGACAGCATCCCTCGGCAACCAGGCAGAAGTCCCACGGGCTCGTTTAAACTGATCCTTGGCATACACAGTATCGCTGCCACTGCATCCTAACTGGTTACAAGCCAGTCATTAAGGCCAGTCTAGACTCAAGTGGAAGAGAATTAGAGTCACCTCCTGATGGGGGACAGTGAGTAAAGCACATGGGAGACACTTTTGCAGCCATCTTTGTAAGACTCAATCTGCCATAGTGTTTGTCTGCAACGCACTGAAATTTCCACAACTGTTTCTTTGCTATAGACAGTGTGGGTAACACTGGTCTCAAACCAGGGAGACCAGTTAACAGGCACAATCCAAAGGAGTCATGAGTGGGGTCCCATGTTCGTTGTCTATTCCTGAGTAACAAATTGCCACAAACTTAGTGGCTTAAAGCAATACCCATTTATTAATTCAACATCCTGTAGGTCAGAAGTCTAGCTCAGCAAGCCTCAGTTATCTGCTCAGAGTATCACAAATCTGGAATCAAGGTGTCAGCTGGGCTAGGTTCTCATTCAGAGTCTGTGGGTAGAGGGGATCTGTTTTCAATCACATTCTTATTGCTGACATAATTCAGTTTCTTGCAGACACAGGGCTGACGTCCTCACTTCCTTACTGGATGTCAGCTAGGGATCCCTCTCAGATCCTAGAGGCCACTCACACCCTTTGCCACATGGTTTCCTCCAACTCCAAAACCAACAATGGAGGATCACCTCCATGTGTAACAGAATCCTTGCCAAGTGTCAAACCTCTTTGACATCACTGCCTCTAACCTCTAGACCAGATTTAAATGGCTCATATGATTAGTCAAGTCCATGCATAATTCATATTTGAGTCTCTGAATAAGTTTCTTCTGGCTAACTTGTATAGAAACGCCAAATAAATGCTGGACTTTTAAAGATTTTTTTCCCCAACAATACCCCTGAGGAATTTCAGAGTACACATCTGTTTATAACTGAGCACTGGACCACAAAGCAAGCTTTTTTATTTCTTGTGATTTACATAAGACCAACAAGTAATTTTTAATAATAATAAAAAAAAATCTCTAACATTAAGCTGAATTTCAAAATATTGGTTCAGCTTCAAAAAAAAATGGTTTCATAATGTTTAGCTATAGCATGATATTATATCTACCCTGAAAGCAATATTTGTAATGTTTCTCTTTGAAATGTTTGCCCTTGCCTGCAATGCTTGCTAATCCTCTTGCAGAGAACTGCAGAAGTCTTACAAATAAAGGTACGCATACAAAGAATCATTTTTCACACAAAAGTGGGGGATTGAGATTCTAACAGCTTTAGCACAGAATTTTTAGATCTCGTTATTTTATAAAGATCAATAGAGTCCTCCTTATGGGCAAGCATTATACTTCTTTCCTGAGGAAGTTTACATCCCAGTGCGCAAAAAAAGATATACAATATAAAAATAACAATCCAAGTTATAAAGCTGACTGCTTCGTGTGCTGAGAAAGTCTGAGAATTAAGCTAGCAAATGAAGCTACACCAGAATGTACCTCTGATGTGTGAAAATCTCCCATTGCCTAAAATAGCTTGAAAAAAGATATGAATTTCAGTAAGAGAAACTATGGTTAAGTAAAAATCAAGTGTTTTCCAATAGAAAGATTTTAGATGGAAGTAAAAGAATTGCACGTTACATCAGAAACTTTGCCAAAATATGCTTTTCTACCTATTACCTCAATAGTGCCCAAACTCAGCCCTGTGAAAATCCACACGTACTGAGTGAAACAAGGCCACAGAATGTTTCTATCACAGAAAGATACGGAAGAGCTTACTCAAGAGGGTCTCCACACATGTGCAACTCATTTACAAGATTATCTCTGACACCTCCTAACTCCAGATATATGAGGTGCCTGAAATCTCGTTTTGTCCAGGACTTTACACCACATGTCCCTGCACAAGGCATCAACACTCTTGTTAACCAGCCAGCGCCTTTGGCACCCTGTCCCCACATCTGCCCAGTGCTTTCTGATCTGCCGGGGTCCTGAGGTCTCACCCTCTTGTCTTTCTGAACCCTGTGGCTCTGTTGCTAACCTCCTCCCTCTAGTAATTCTTTGACTCCTTGGTACTTTTGCCACGACATGATTCTATATTGGTCAGACAGCTCCACATGTTGAAACGAGAGATAAGCAGCATCTTGGTACTTGCACCAGAGTTGGGAGGGAAAGAAACTGCCAAAAACATTATCAATAAGTTAAAGGATGGGCAGAGGTACAGAAGCAAGTCCCTAAGAAGACCACTAGATTACATGTGGCCAGTATTTCCTTTCCCCTACAGACATGAGCCCCAAAAGAGCAACCATACAAAAAAATAATCTTTAAATTCTTTACAATTTAATGAACCCACTTATTTTCTATGGTCCCTTTTTGTCCTGTTACTTAATGAAATGGAAGATGTTTTTGCTTTGGAATTTACTTGAAGTCAGACTAAGATTTCTCTTTTCTCTTTCACTCAATAAACATTTACTGAGCATCTATTATTATGTGCCATGCATGGACTAAGCGTGACATCAAGTATTATCAGTGCTAGGGTGGGTGGCTACAGAGGGCACAGAAGGGAAGACAGCAAGTCTTCTCTATTTGAGCGGTGGAAAGATGGCTTCAAAGTGTAACCAGTGAGGACAACAGCAGTAAACACAGATCGCACAGCTACTTCATGGAAGACTCGATTTCCAATGCTGTACATGTGCTAACTCACCGGATTCCAGCAAAGGAAAAGAAAAACCTTTTCCCTTAGGTGTCACAATGATGACAAAGGAACCTTTTGGTCTTGTTTTTCAGATGAGAAATTCAGGTACAAAGCAGCAATCGATCAGGTGACAAGGGTGGCTGAGATAAAAATTCAGGTGGCCCGGATCCCATTCAGAGTGCAGGGACCACTTGAGCTGAAGGTGGAAAGAGGAGGTCACTGACAGGCAGCGAGTGGACACAGGGGCCGGCCGGAAGGAAGGTGGGCGGGCGTGAGCTGGGGCCTGGGCAGAGGGAGCAGCATGACGAAAGCAAAACCCAACGGCTCATTATGGGCAGTGAAAAGGCAAGTTCGCTGCCTCAGCACACTGGTTGCCAAGTGGTGGTATGAGTACCCCTGGGGTACATGCTAGGACGTTCAGGGGTATGCGTAAAATACAGTGATGGCGAAAAAACAAGTAAAAAAATGCAAAACGCCAGCTATGAAAAAATAAACATTAAGTCTGAATCACGGTCATGGAGACACTTCAAAATCAGATCACATGAGCGAGTGATGATGGGGGAGGGCGTGGCTGGGAACCCTCCCCCACATGGCTCTTCCACCAACCATTACACAGTTTCAGAACAGTCCGTTTGTGACATTTCTAGAACTTCCCCCAACATACAAATACATCCGTAGCCAGACTGTTTGATCAGTTTAGTTATTGACTGAGTAAAAGAAGTGCATTGTCTTTAATCGTGATTCTTTTCAAGTCGTTTTGTTATTTAATGTTTAACATAGTTTCGGTTGTTATTGTCAGTGATTTTTAGCGCGTCAGGTATGGATCGGTGGTCGAAAACAGGAGCGGATAAAACAAAACTTGATGTGGATGATA
>PVJL010017016.1:0-19394 GCA_004026885.1 Lyroderma lyra | reverse complement strand
AACTGAAAGCAAAGAAAAAAAGAAATGAACAAACAAATAACCCATGGACACAATCGATAGTTCAATGTTTATTTGGGGACGAGTGGGTTAGGGAGGGGAGAAAGGGGAGGGGGTGGGAGAGGAGGGGGGGAAGCTAAATATAGGGTGATGGAAGGAGAAGTCACATTGGGTGGTGAACTTATTATACAACAAGTTGACAATGCACTGTAGAATTGTATGCCTGAAACCTATGTAATCCTTGCTAACAGATGTCACCCCAATAAGTCTAACAATAAAAATGAATTAAAAAAAAAAAAACTGAAAACTGTAGGTGTGGCTGGGATCTTTTAATTCCAATGAGAAACTCTGCTTAAGAAGAAAATTCCAACTGTTAAAAGAGCTGCTTGTTGTGAGCACTTTAAAAGTGGCCATGATGCAGTCCTTTCCTGCAAGTCAACTGGACTTAAAACTGGTGGAGGAGCACTCCCAAAGGGATACCAAATCTCCACCCAGCCAGGTGGGGCCCTTAAGGTCTGTCTGTTCCCTCAGTTCCCAGGATTTCCATAGTTTGTGGCAGAAGCAATACAAACCACGTTAATATATTTTTTAATGCTTTACTCATACTTTAAATACACACACACACACACACACACACACACACACACACACAGGCATATAAGGTACAGAGGCAATGAGTAACGAACCAGTCCAATGACAGATGTTAAGCTTGGGCTTGTCCAGGGGACCACAGCTGGCAAGTTTCCCATCCAGCAGAGCCTCCAGGAGCAGATGCCTTGTTTGAGTCCCCAGCAGCAGGAAGTCTCAGCAAGGTCAGAGCTATCCCCTGTCAGTCAAAAGTTCTGCTCTTTTACCTCTCTTCTCACAGGCTTTATCAGTTCCAGATGGTAGGTGCAGGGTCTTCTCAGCAGGGAGCCAGCATGTGAATGCCCTTGCTTATTGCTGGGTCCAGACACATCTTTACTGTGCATGTTCTAACTATGGGGTTACGCAGGTTTTTAAAATGGAGTTACTTATATCAGTGTCTATAGTGCTCTGTACACTGCTCCCAGAACAAGTTAGCTCTCCTTAGGATTTTACTAGTGATCATTCATCAAGAACTTCTGTTTTCATGAACCCTTCAGGGCATAAACTGGAATGACTCTTTCGCGGGGATCTGTCTCCGGTTTGTCTAGTGGAGTAGTTGAGTAAAATTTCTCACTTCATGCCTCATTATAAGTGACTCCTTCTAACTCAACTCTTCTGTGCTCTTGGCAGTTTACTATTTAATATGAAGTTCATAGAAGCTGAACTGTAACTGAATGTGTTTCTAATGTGTGAAAGAAATGAAGACCTCTTTGTGTCTGCTGCAAAAACAAAACAAAAACCTGTTGATCATTCACTCTCAGACTATCAGTAACCAATGTTGTGCTTTGACTGGCCCTGTGGTTCTTATTATAAGTGCAATATGCCTTCAGCAATAACCAACAGGAACCTTTGAAAAAAATGGTTTATTGCTTATAAGATCTGGAAATTACATAGCACACCTGGGGCCACACAGTGGGGTGGTAAGTAAGTAAGTAGATAGAATGCACAAGTGCCTGAGGTTCTGCTTTTATTGGGGTTGAGAGTGGGGGACTAAAGTTTTAAAGTGTAGAGAAGAAAAATAACAAGTTTCTCTATGATCAGTTATTAAAATAAACCAAGATCTCTAAAACAAAGAAGCTCAGTGGAGGGAAGTAGCCTGGCTCTTTATCTAGTCATGTGGCTGGCAATGTGTTTATTCAACTTTTGTTGAAGGTAAGATCATTGGCTTTGCAATCCTAATACCTCACTCCTACACTTACTGAATGGGTCATCTTTTGCAAGTCATTATTATCAATGCCATTTTAGAGAGGAGAAGACTACCTCCTCTGGCACAGAACCAGTGGGTGTGTATAAAAATACTTTGCAAAATTATGTTCTGTATATGAATATTATTGTTACCTAAAGAATATTGAGAACTATTTCTATTAGTTCTATATAGTATACTCTCTTAAATTACACATTCTAAGCTTATTAAGATCAGTTCCAACACAAATTACTATAAGAAATTTTGTTAGAGCAGCTATTCCTGCCTCTTCCTACCTCTTGGAAATAACCTCAGAATCAAAATGAGAGAGCCATCTTTGAAGTGGATACCTTAGCAATCAAAACTTAAGTCAGGCACTTGCATTACAAGAAGGAATAAAACTGTCACAGTTTACATTATACCTGTATATTTGAAAGTTGCTAAGAGAGTAGATTTTAAAAGTTTTCATCACGAGAAAAAAATTGTAACTGTGTGGTGATGGATGTTAACTAGACGTGATCATTTTGCAATATATGCAAATATCAAGTAATTATGTTGTACACCTAAAACTAACATAATGTCATATGTCAATTATAGCTTATTAAGTTTTTTAAAGACAATGCCAGTAGAAAGTTTTAATCATGGAATTGATAACAGCAACTTTCCCTTTGTCATATAAGAAGATATTTATTTAACCAATATACCAGAAAAGGAAAAGCTTAGTGTCAGGGGAAACCATTAGGAACTATTTGCAGCAACCTAAAAAGGTACGAGGGCCTGAACTCAGGCAAAACTACTGCACGTAAAGGGGAGAGTCAATAATTGAGACATATTTCTGCAGTAGAATCAGCATATTTTGTTTACTTATTAAAAACAGAAGTCAAAAAAAGAGAACTTAAGGTTGACATAAAAATTCCTTGTCTTTAGATCAGATGCTTGGTTACGTCACTATCCAAGCCTTAAAACAATCAATGGGAGTGGAAAACATTATTCTACATATATTAAATTTTAAACATGTGCAAAAAGTCTAACAGGATGTATGACAGAATTAAATATAGTGTATGGCTTGGAAAGAGGGACAAGGCTAGTAATAGATACACAGTATAGGGCAGAATTTGAATATTTCTGAGAGAATAACCCAACAAAAATAAAATATAGAACCCTGCTGATTATAGGATTTAAGAACTATTTAAAGTAGGGAATATTACTTTTAGATATGAGAAAAAATCCATCAATTATATATAGTCATAGAATTCCATATCTACCCTGAAGCATCTTTTATTGTATATTTTTATCAGCTCATATAAAATCTTAATGAGCCTACTAGAAGTGTTTTCTATACATGTATTTGAATCAGTTCATACTCTTTCTATATAAATATATTTGAATCAAATAAAATTGGCAATATCAAAACAGTTTTTACCTAGAATAAATGGAAATTTTATATGTTTAATCTAATAACCTTATAATATAAAACCCTAATTTATTAGTCTTAAAAGGGGATTACATATGATTAGGTCAATTTTGGCACATGGTTTAACATTTAAAAGAGCCTTGATCAGACAGAAAAGTAAAAATACCTAAACTCCTATATATGAAACAACATATTATTGAAATATTATGTTTCCTGACCATTCGAACATTTTAACAATATTTATGTTTCCTGCCATTCTAACAATCTAACAATATTTCTCAGTGGTGAATTTGGCTATTTTGTACCCAGAAGCTTGCAGCAGAACTATGATTTTATATGAGTGTGTATTTTGTATGTTGCTATTTGCAGGTGTGTTAAAAATAATATCCTGAAAAGCATGCAAGTAGAATAATGTCTTTATTTCTCAGTTACAAAAAAAGAAATTGACAAAATGACTGAATAACTCTTCTGGGCAAAACCACTACAGATAAATCCCTGAGCTCTCACTTCATTTTCCATAGTTTCCATGGGGGGATTTAGAGTACTTAATTCTAATATAAAATAAAGATTAAATACAAATTTAGACTGAGTAGTATGACTCCAATACCTGATTTTTTTTTCTTTGGAGAGTAGTTGAGAACATTTTTCTCACTGAAATTCTTGTCTTTAGAGAAAGATTTAGTTCATGGAACTCTTTACAGTCTCTAAGAGATGCTGAGGAAATTGTTGGAAATGTAAGGACTCCATCGAGCTCTAATCTAGATAAACCTGTAACAAAAATATGTTAAACTCTGTAACAGACATGTCCAACCTGCAGTCTAGGACAGCTTTGAATGAGGCCCAACACACATTCTTAAGACATTATGAGATTTTTTTTTGCAAACTTTATCTTAACTCATCAGATATTGTTCATGTTAGTGTATTTTATATGTGGCCCAATACAATTCTTCTTCTGATGTGGCCCAGGGAAGCCAGGTTTGAAACTGCTGCTCTATAGTATCTATAATGAAACAACAGGAAAGTAGAGAATGGTGAGTTTAATGCCCACTTAATGATGACTTCTCTTCTTAAAAAAATAAAGAATAAAAAAGATTTATTTGTAGAACATCTAACTATTTGAAACTAAGAAAAGATAAGACAGATTGGCAAAAAGGATAGCACCTTAGCATAGCCATGATCTTGTTGATGTTGGACTGCTGCTGTAACATTCTGGCTGATATCCCTGCTTCCAGGAGTAATTGCCCTCTACCCACTATAGACTACTCTTCACACAATTTAAGCCAAAGCTTAGTATTTTTAAATATATATCAAATTGGGAATAGTTTCTGCTTAAAATTCTGTAAAGGTTTTCCATCAAACTCAGAATAAAATCTAAACTCTGAATGCAGTTTAAAAGGTTGTTTGTAACCTGAAACTATAATAACTAATGATTATTGGGAAGAAAACTCACTTTCCATTCCTGATAACTCCTCTGCTCTCTCTAAGCTAGTAAGGTTAGAAAAGAGTTTTTCACATAAAGGAAAGAAATTCTAAGAAATTATCTTGATGTTTCTATGTAATATAAGCAAAACCTCAAGTGTTTAGTGGAGGGAGGTTGAGTAAAAAACAGACTTAAGAAGAGAGAAGGGTAGAAAAGGGAAAGAGACACAGAGGTAAAAAGAGACAAAAAAGGAGAGCAACACACACAGAAATAAAGAGATTAAAATGCAGATAAATAGAAGAATGGAGTGGGAGAGAAATCTTTCTTGTATGCACTCAAATGTGTCTGCCTGTCAGAACCATTTAGTAGAGCTGCCAAACAGCTTTGTTTATTTCCTAGACACAGTTCTGAGGGGTGGGTGTTCAAAGGTATAAAAATAAATTCAGAGTATCCAAGCACACAAAACAAGGATTCCTACTCAGACCTAGTGTTGTGACTCATCTGCATAATCCTCTCACCCTTGCTCACAGAGGAGGAAGAAAAAACTAGGAATCCTGGGGATATCAGACCTGACAGCTTTATTTCAAAGAAGGAACTACTCAATTACTATACATTCTGGCATCATTACTTTCAGACATGCTAGACCTACCTAATTAAGAGGATGCTTGAGTTTACTGCTAATTTATATCTCTCTGGGATACAAAGGGGAGAAAGATGAAGATGATGATACAGACCTGACTGTGCTAAATTACAGGTTCATTTATCAGGTTTTGTTTTTTTTATTATTATTATTTATTTATTTATTTTGCTTTTTGGTATGTGGGTAGCTCCCTGGCTGGGAATCGAACCCAGGCCGCAGCGTTGACTCCGCCAGCGCCGAAGCCTTAAGCCACTACACCATCAGGGAACTCCCTATCAGGTTTTTTGACTACCCAGGACTCTGGGAAATAAGGAGATGAAGAAAGAAAAATGGATTCTTGCATCCAGCACTACAGGAGTGGTGGGAACATGAGAAGGGCAGTGCAAATTGATGAAAGACATTAGTTAAAAATATATTATAAGCAAGACCAAGGGGCTCCAGCCTCATGGACTGAAAGAGCCCAGAATCAGGCCAGCACATAGCTTTTCTTGATGGATAGAATGAGGAAGTGAAACTTGTATGGGAAAGTAAAACCTTCCTCTTTCCAAGGTCTGTGATTATCATGCCTTATGGCTGTCCAGGCAAGTCCCCATTGTGTTCCAGCACACATTGTGCCTTTATGCATGCATATACATAACCCCAAAGACTCAGTGTACTGAAACCACCCCAGGGGGTTGACTCAGTACCTAAATCATTCCTATTGGAGCATGACCAATATTGATCTATCAGGTCACCATTGGAGCAGTGTAGGACACAAGGCAGCCAGTGGGTAGAAGATTAACCTCAGAGAGGGTGAGGGGCTGTACCTCACCTCTATAGAGCCCAAGTTCTCTCCTGATGGCCCCTATGTGACTGTGCCTGTCTTAGGTTGTTCCTCCCTTGAGCAATCTTACCCGTCATTGACTAACCAGCCATCCTCTGAGGCCATACAGGGTGATGAGGTGTATGAGTGAGGGAGGAACAGTACCCCTGAGAGAGGGTCAGTTCTGTCTCATTCCATACCCCCGTGGCCTCCATTCTCCTGCCTTAGGATGTCATGGGGAATATGTCGGGGGGACAGACAGGTCGGCAGTTGTAAGGCAACAATGGATTTTATTTTTTCCATGTAATCCCCAACATTGCTACTTGTCAATACACAACACTCTTACTGTAAGTACTGTTGTCCTCTGCTGCCTTCTTTCTCTCCTCACTCCTCTCTGTCCTTGCCCCCCTCTCTCCTATCTCTATGGGGGAAATGTTAGACCATTGCCACTTAAGTAAATATGTGTGTGTGTGTGTGTGTGTGTGTGTGTGTGTGTGTATAAATACATCCAGCCACCTTTCTTTTTTTCTTTCTTTCTGTCTCTCTCTGTCTCCCTTTCCTTCCTTCCTTCTTTCCTTCCTTCTTCCCTTTCCTTCCTCCCCTTCTCACTCTCTCTCTATCACCCTCTCTCTCCCTCCCCATCTCTTCCTTCATCCTTCCTTCCTACCTCCCACCCATTTCTCCTTTCCTCTCTATCAATCAGTATTTCTGTATTAAGAAATAAGTATATTGATATTTTGGTAAGAATTTACCTAGGATTTTCTTTATTTTTTTGAGCCAGAAGTGGGATTAGAGACACCAAAATGAAAACATTAAGTACAATTAGTAATGAGTTTTAAAATCTCTGAAAAAATGCATGTCTAAAACCTAACAAAAACTCATGCCCCAATGTTTCAAGGTTAGATTACTCTCCTCACTGTTAGAACTAGATTAGGTCTATTAGGTCTAGATTCTGTTAATCACAAAAGAAGAATATGATAAGAAAAATGGGCAACTGTCAGAATAAGAATTGCATTAGAAATAAGATAAAATATTGAAGAATATTAAGAGAGGTGTGACAGACTCTAATATAATTTTTTAAAATATTTTTCTGGTTTTGTAATAGGAAATAATATTGAAGACCTGATGGTTAACTAAAGTAATTATTGCAGTAATTGAGTTAAATAATGATGGGGCCTTAGTTAGGAGTACAACAATGGAACTGTCTAAAATAGTCAAATTCTGAATATAATTTGGAATAAAGTGATTAAAGCTTTCTGGTGAATTGATTTGGGACTGTGGTAAAAGGAGAAAAAAAAGAATAGTAATGTTAGATTTCAGTGATAATGCTATGATTCACTGAGCCAATAAGTAGATTACAGAATGCTAGGTATCAAGTTTTCTTTTTATATTTTTGTCAAATTTAGATATATAGTAAATATTTTGTCTTCCACTTTAGACTACTCCAGGAATAATAATTTACATGGTCTTCAATGAAGATGCTCTACTAGAGAAAATCAAATTGATATGCTAAGCTAGATAAACAATGTAAAATTCAAAATTGGAGATCTTTAGTTTTAATAATCTGCTAGTGTATGCATTTTAAGGCATGTAACTATGATATCAACAGTAAAGGAGGAACAAGAAAAGAGAAGGGGGCTCATGGGTAATTACTGTAACATTTTAGTATTTAGTGAATAAGCCATGAATAGGAGCTAGAAAATAGACTTAGAAAAGTCACTCAGGCAGAAAGAAATCTGGAAAACAAAAGAAAATATTTCAGAAAAGTGGTTATGTATTATAGAATTGTACACCTAGAACCTATATAATTTTTACAAACCAATGTCATCCCAACAAATATAACAATTTTAAAAAAGTGGTTATGTTAACAGTCACTAATGTGTCTGGAGAAGTCAAATAAGATGAAAACATGACAGATATGAAGCCAATGAAAACTTTGAGAAGAAAAATGTACTACAGTGGAGAGGAAAAAAAAACAACTTTAACAGGTTATGGAGAAAATGGGAAACAAGTAAAATAGGATGCAGCCAACTATAAAAAACTGTTTTAAGAGTTATGTAGTGGACAGAAGCTAAAAATTCTGTTTAGGTCGGAGATAACAACTGAGCAAAGAAATTATTGTGTGTAAGTGTTTGGGTTGTTTTTGTTTGTTTGTTTGTTAAATCATTATTTTCAAGACAGGACCTACTGCTCTGTTTATCTATACTAAGGGATGATAAATGAAAACTGATAAAAAAGATAAGGAAGTAAATGGAGAAAACTATCTCTCTCTTCATAAGACTTGAGGGGCAGGACCCATAACATAGGTGAAGGGTTTGGGATTTGATAGATATATAAATATAAAATGAGTCATTCATTATAACAGGAGGAAAGGATATAAATGGCAGATTAGTAGCTGTGAATGTAGAAATATTAATTGATTCCTGGATGATTACTTATAATTTTTTAATTCTTATAGAACATCATCAGAGTTAGGTAAGATTGGGTTTTAAAGAGTGATAAGAGTGTGAAATATTTTGTTGAATAGGAAATTACATATGTTAGGAAACTGTAGCAGGATTACTGGACAATGTTAAGTGCTCATTTGTCATTGGTTGGCATAAATGTTAGGTGAAAAAAATGAATTTTTCAGGGTTTTCTTTTTTTGTTTAGTTTTCCTAGAAAATTTCAGCTGTTAAAGTGAAAATAAATAAAAGGCAGCTAACTAGGTTTCAGCTGGGCTAGATTTGGTCAGACATGATAGTATTAGGGCTTTTAGTAAATACATAAGCAAATTTAACATATATTACTTTTGGATGAAGTTCTAAGAGCCATAACATAATTTCACATCCTCTCTGCTATAGTTATTGAAAATTTTGCTCATTTGAGTTTTGGAGGAAAGAGATATGGATCACAAACTTAAAAGACCTGTGATATAAAAGTTAACTATTGCAAGAATAAATTTTTATTTATTTGATTAACTTATAATTGTTTGAGAAAAGAAGAAGAACTAACAAAGAGACAAGCTTGAGGGTCTTATTAAAATAGTATAACTCAAACTACCCTAATACAACAAGCTAATACAAAAAGAGAAGAAATCAAAGAAAATAGGGTGATTAATCAGGGCATAATTATAAAATTGTTATAATGATTTAAGATAAATAGAAAAAAAGTAGGGTAATAGAGAATAAAGAGCAGGGCTAATGGATTATATGTCTGAGTTGAAATGTATTTTTTTAACAAAGTAATAAAGTAAGTAAAATAAAAAAGTGGGTGATTGTTAGCACAAAGCTTGAAATTGAATCTAAGAGATAATTCAGTTAAGTATGACATGGTCTAATGCAAGCTTGTCCAACCTGCGGTCTGTGAGCCACATGCCGCCCTGACTAGTTGTGAATGCAGCCCAACACAAATTTGTAAACTTTCTTAAAACATTATGAGACTTTTTTTGTGATTTTTTTTTAGCTTATCAGCTATTGTTAGTGTTAGTGTAGGTATGTGTGGCCCAAGATAATTCTTCTTCCAAAGTGACCCAGGGAAGCCAAAAGATCAGACACCCCTGGTCTAGGGTATTACTCTGGAAATACATCTTTGAAATCAGGTGGATGAAAAGATTATTTGAAGAGATACTACATCTGAAAGGCCAGGATATAAATGGGTTTCTCCTAGGCATTACAAATTTAACAAATGACATTTAACATAAAAGTATAAACTCGTACCTAATGAAACATGAAATCATTTATCACTTTATGGCCTTCTTTCCTTCTAGGTGCACCAAGTATGAGGGGAAGGCCTCCTCCTCCAGGTTCTATATTCTAATCACAGAAATGTCCTTTTTTGGATATATACTCTGTTCTTCCTTATATCTTGTATTTTGTACGTGCTTTTTCCTATACTAGGAACTCTTCTCCCCTGACTCACTCTAGTTCAGCACACTTTTTTCTCAGTAAATACTTTATACTTCTCTTTGAAATTTAAGATTCAACATGGACATATCCAATGAATATCTTTTCTCATCATCAAACCTACCCACTCCCACTTCTAAAACTATGAGAATTTTTTATTGATGTTCATACCATTTTTTTCCCTGTCACATTATTTTAAATCCATGTAAATTTCCTACCTGTGTTGCTAAACTGAGACTTTTTGATATTAGGAAATGTGTATCTTTGCCTGTATCTCACTTAGCAGTGAAGTTAAATTAGCCAATTAAACAAAGTGGTTGTTCAACTAATGTGGTTTTGAAAGAATGAACTTATAAAAAATAACAATATTTCTGGATAAAATTGTGTGATTCCCAGTATTTTTGTGTAAATGAAAAACACTATTCTTTTTAAGGTAAAAATACTTACCTTAAGAATGAGAGGCTAGGTTACAAAAAAAGTGTAATCTAGTTTTGTTTTGTTTGTCTTTCTATAGTTTTCATCAGAACTATAATCCCTAGAGTGTAGACTAAACCATATAACCTTAGCTTTCTTTATCATTCAAAAGCATTCATTTGCTCCCTGTATCTATTTTTGTTTTGTTTTGTTTCTGTTTGTTTCTGTCTTCTCAAAGCATTTTTGTATGTTTAAAAAGATAATTAATGATAAATACCTATATTTTTATAAAATTTGCCAAAAATACTAAGTACCATAGAGCAAATTCAATATTTAATTAAGAATGGTTAACATTTTGAGAAAATAAACATTAACTTTTTATATTTTCCTTCTTTTTAAGGAAAGAAGGATCAGAATTTAGATTGCAGTGACATAAGAACTTTGGTTAAACACAAGAATCAAGTAAAAAACAGAATAATCAGTTTTCTCAGTTTTCTCAGGTCTTAATATTTAAATTGTGGTTTGTTCAGTTTATGCTTTAGCCAAACCATATGAAAAAATAAATTACTAATAAAACTTTTCTGAGGATAAATAAGAAGTACCCTAAATTATTTTTTAATTCTGTATATGTATAACAAATTCACGAGTATAAAAAGTAGAACTCTTTTACATTATAAAATTTTAAAGGAGTAAATAAGTTTTGCTGAACAAGAAAATAAATTTAATAGTATTCCATTTTTATATTGTGTAAATTCGTAAGTTAAAAGTCATGATGAGACTAACATATTTGTTCAACATATTTTTTCTCTTTAGTCAGTTTTAAACAGCAGCAGTTATAATTCCTATGGTGATGGTGAGTTTTATGTGTCATCTTGACTAGACTACAGTTGCAATTATCCAATCCAACAGTAATTTAGATGTTGCTATGAAGGTATTTTGTAGATGTAATGAAAGTCCATAATCAATTGATTTTTAGTAAAGAAGATTATCCTAGATAATCTAGGTGGATCTGATTCAATCAGTTGAAAGGCCTTAAGTACGTAGGTAAGGGTTTCCCAAATAAAAAGAAATTATGCCTGTGAATAGCAGTTTTAGTCTGTTTCCAAGAGTGGCAGACTTCCCTTTCTGCTTTCTTGCCCTATGGATTCCAGACTTGGCCTGCCTATTCCCACAGTTCCTTTCAATAAATCCATTAATATACAGGGGACATCCAGAAAGTATTCAGCCACAAATGGTTCTCATTTTCTATTGACAATGGCTGGATTTTTTCTGACAGCCCTTGTATATTTGTTGTGCTTTTGTTGTTCAGGTAATACCTACCTAGGAATATCAAGATGATTCTTACTCACTCTCACACTGGATTTTCTCTCTGTATTTTTTTGAGATTTTTAGAGTTGATGTGTTTCTGTCCAAGATTTTGGTTCTAAGTTGGCATATTAATAATAAATAATGAGTTTATATTATGAAAAACCAATAATAACTGGAAGTGAGTTTTCAAATGAAAAAATATGAGGGTGTTTGGAAAAATTCCAGCCATACATGCCTCTGTTATGTGACTGGGTACTTTCTGGACAGCCCTTGTATCTCTTTGTTTTGTGAGTTATGGTGTCTGTCTCCAATTGAGTGCAATAGCTGGAAAAGAGCAGATGATAAATGAGATGTTTGATTAACGATTCAAGAAATAAATATAAATTGTACCTTTAGAAAAGTACAATGATGCAATCAAGAACAGTCAATATATATATTTTAAATGCCTCTTTTGTAATGGATTATTCCATACAATAGATTTCTTAAGACTTTACTTTCCTGGAGAAGCTTCAGGATCACAGCAAAATTAAGGAGACTATGTGGATGTTTCCTATATACCTTTGGTTCTCACACATTCATAGCTTCCCTCATCAATTTCCCCTACTGGAGTGTTGTCTTTGCTACAATTTGATGAACCTACATTGAAACATTAAAATAACCCAAAGTTCATAGTCCACATTACATTGTGATGTAATGTACATTGCATTCTATGGGCTTAGACAAATATATAATGATATGTATGCATTATTGTATTATACAGAATATATTCACTGCCCCCCCCCCAAATTCTTTGTGCTTCACCTATTCATCCCTCTCCAATACCTGGCAACCTTGGAATTTTTATTGTTTCCATAGTTTTTTCTTTTCCCAAGTGTCATACTATAGGAAACATATAATATGTAGCCTTTCAGACTGTCTTCTTTCACTTAGTCTTATGTGTTTAAGATTCCTCCATTTCTTTTTATGTCTTCATTGCTTATTTCTTTTTGGAATGTACTATAGTTTATTATTCATTCATAGCATCTTAATTGTCTTGAAGTTTTGACAATTATAAATGAAAATCTTAAAAACATTTAGGTGCACATTTTTGAATGAACATATTTTCAACTTTGGGTAAATACCAAGGACTACAATTGCTGGGTCATATGGTACGAACATTTCTAGTTTTGCAAGAAACTGCCAAATTGTCTTCCATGATGGCTATACTATATTGAATTTTCACCAGCAGTCAATGAGAGACCCAGTTTCTCCACATCCTCACCAGCATTTGGAGTTATAAGTGCACTGGGTTTTAGCCATTCCAATAGATATATAGTGGTATCTTATTGTTTTAGTTTTCATTTTTCTGATAACATATGATGTGTGGTATCTTTTCATGGGCTTTTTTGTTATCTGTATATCTTCTTTGGTGAGGTATTGGTTAATATTTTTGGTCCAATTTTTAGTCAATTTGTTGTTTTATTGTTGAATCTAAAAATTTTTATGTATATTTTGGGTAACAGTCCTTTATTAGATGTGCCTCTTGCAGATATTTTCTCCCAGGCTGTGACTTCTCCTTCTCTAGATCTTGCCTTTTACATAGCAAAATTTTTAAGTATTTATTTATTTATTAATATTTTAATGAAGTTCAACTTAACAATTATTTTATAGATTGTGTGTTTGGTATTGTATTTAAAAATCATTGCCATTCCCAACACAATATCAATTTTCTCCTATGCATTTTATAGTATTGCATTTTACATTTAGGCCTGTGATCCATTTTGAGTAAATTGTTTTGAAGGGTGTAAGGTCCTTGCCTAGATTTTTCTTTCTTTATTTGTTTGTTTATTTGTTTGTTTTGGCATGTGGATGTCCATTTGTTCAAGAACCATTAGTTGACAAGGCTACCTTTGTTACTTCATCATAGGCTAATTGTCTATATTTATGTTGGCCTATTTCTGTACTCTCTATTCAGTTGACTGGTTTGTCTATTCTTTCATCATAGCACACTGTTTTGATTACTATAATTTTAAAGTAAGTTTTGAGGTAAGATTGTGTCAGTCTTCCAATTTTTTTTTCCTTGCATATTGTGTTAGCTATTCTTGTTCTTCTACCGCTCCGTATAAACTTTAGAATCACTTTGTCAATATCCACAAAATAACTTGCTAGAATTTTGATGAGATTTCATTAAATCTATACATAAGGTTGTACAGTAAATATTTTTCCTCAAATGTTTGAATATAACATTTATAATGTAAGTTACTTCAAAAGTTTTAGACCTGGGCTTTCTAGTGATAGTAATGTCCTATACATACATGCTAGAACTGTGCTATCTACTATCCACTTGGCTCCACTAAACACTAGCAATGTGTTTAGTAGAATTCAGGAACTAAATTTTTAATCTAATTTTAATTAAGTAAAATTTAAATATTAACTCTATCTAGGTTTATCATGTGAATAGCACAGATCTAGAGCATAAAATCTTAAAGAGTATATTTTTTGTAAATTGAAGATTAATTTTATAAAAAGTATTAATGCCTGACCATGTATCTACACCAATATATAATTTTGAAATTTTTTTACATGACATAGGTGTGTATAACATTTATTCAAGATGGTGAATTTGATATCCATAATTTATCAAACTAAAAATAATGAAGTAACAATTTAATATAAATTTGGTTGAACACATTGCCTTTAAATTTTGGAAATATAAAGACCATACTTATATTTTAATGAAAATTGAAGGTCTTTACCTAATACTCATGTTTTACTCTATACTCTCTTTTTATGTTCTCTAAATTTTTACCAATATAATCTCTTACAATAAGTATTGTCCTCAATTATTCAAAGATACCTAGAGATATACTCAAGGATATACTCAAAATATGACTACAATATTTTAAATATATTATTAGTTTACAATGTTTTTTACTTAAAATTTTCTCACTAACATTTAAACAATTATTTTTGAGATATCTACATTCATCTGAAAGATATTGCCAAAATAGGTGTACACTGTCATGGATTCTCTTAGACATTATGGTAGACCAATTGACCTAATTGTGTCCATATCTAAATAGTTTCACAGGTTTTTATATTACCATTTTTTTCTAGTAAATTAAAATCTCTACTTTCAGTGAATATATTTTTAGGATAAAATAAAGTGACATTAATGTTTTGTACATGTTAATTCAGTAAATATAAATAATCACTTATTTGACTTGAGAATCTAATTAAAAATTCAAATATAATTTTTTGCTTATACTTTTCCTGGGTTAACATTTATTTTGGTTTGCTTCCCTTGATGGCAGGTCAATGGGTTAAAAATGACAGCCAGGTAAGAAATGCTACAAATAATTAACATGCTGAAAACTGAAAGATGATAATTGATTTTGTATCTATACAACATTTTTAGGCTTTACTTGCTCATGGTAAACTTTTTCTTTAGAATTTCAAGAAATAAATTTCTACATTATTCAGAAGTGGAGTAAATAATTATTTAATTATTCTGGATTGCCAAGCAACACTTTGTGGACTACATTTCCAAAAATGGAATGATGTGGGTTTTCTTTTTTATTTTATTTATATATCTTAGGACTTAATAGTACAATAAAATATTTTTATTAAATTGTTTATTGGTTTTATCATTATAAATCAGTAGTTTAGCGATCTTAAAGAAATTTATAAAAATACACCTTTGTATTGTGTGTGGCTGTATTCATATCACAAATGAGAAATTTCAGTTAGAGATTTAGTTTAAATTTATATAATAAAGCCAATACAAGATAACGTTTAAACACTACACGTTAGATTTGAATTATCATGTAACTGTGCATCAGAAACAGCAAATATTAAAGCTGTGGAGCTTATTTAATGCTCTCCTCAGAATAAGTCATTCACCTTGACATTTAAATAGCATCTATTTCATAAATATTTCTTTTCAAAATCTTATGATGACTGATAGTAAAATAAAAACATATTCTGTAATGAGGAATTTGTAACTTCAATCAACCATAAAATATTAATTTATCCACTCTATGTTAAGTACTGTCGAGTATACATCAGAAAATAAGGCGTCCTCAGAGTCTAAAATGATACATGTTCATTTGTCTAATTCCTCTTGAATTTTTATAAGCACCATTCAATCACTGGGTGAGTGTCTGAGGATAAACCATACTGAACTCATTTATAATAAGTTTCTTTTATTCTCACAGGTACCTTATGAGCAAAGGTTGCATGTGTATCAGAAATTACTAATAAAAATTGAAGGAAGTAATTCATTTATAGAAAACAAGGTTTAGTTGAAAAGAACTCTAATTATTTGTAGTTCTTAACTAAATTGCCACTTGACTGGAGCTAAAAAAAAATAAATCAAAGGACTATATTATGTTATTAAAATGGCTCATTAAAATGTTGCAATAATGACCTATTTAACAACTTCCTCCGTACTAAATGACCATTATGAGTATACAATTTAAGAGTAAAAGTAATACCTATTCTTACATCCTTAATGTACATATATTAAGCTGGTTTTAAGTACTCATTTATACTCACACATTCTTTTGATATTTTTAATTAAGCATTCAGTATAATTATTTATTTACTGATAATAGAAATAAGAACACCAACAGATACATATTATATATATTATATATATTATATATATAATTATATATGTATATAATAATATTCATACAATTATATATATATAATATAATATATATATAAAATAAAACTTTGGGAACATATTATCTAACTTGATACTTTAAATAACATTTTGAATTAAGTAGGTAAAATTATTACTCTTACTTGCTGAAATCATGGTAGACAGTTTAACTGAGTGATCCAAGATCACAGACCTAGTGATTGATAGCTTCATACATCTTGCTAATGCTCTGAAATATATGCTAGAAAATAACCAGAAAGTAGAAGTGGAAGTTATTTTATATGTCAAGGAGCTTATACTATTTTTAAGAAAATAACCCATGTATATATATAATGAAAAGATAATGTGGTAAGTGGAACAATATGACATATTTTATACACTGGACAGAAGTTCTTATGTAACATTAGCCTTTATAAAAGTAATTTTATTTTTAATTTAATAAATACTTTATTTTTCAGATAATTTAAAATTCACATGCCATTGCAAAATCCCATGTACCCTTTACCCAATATTTCTCAATGATAATATTTTACAGAACTATAGTACAATATCTAAACCAAGATACTAATATTCATGCAAAGATAGAAAACATTTCCACCACTACCAGGATCCTTAATGTCACTCTTAAATAGCCAAACTCACTTGCCTCTTCTTATCTATTCTTAACCTCTAGCAATCACTAATCTGGTCTGTATTTTTATGATTCTGTTCTTTCAAAAATGTTATATAAATGGAAGCCTAAATGGAATTGGCTTTTTCCACTCAGTATAATTCTCTGGAGAGTCATCCAAGTTGTTGCATGCACAAATAAATGATTTCTTTCTTTTTTACTGAGTAGTATTCCATGGTATGGGGGTAACAGACATTCCTTTAACATTCACTTCTTGAAAAACACATGGGTTATTTTCAGTTTGGGTCCATTACACACAAATCTTCTTTTGTTATCCAGGTATAAAGTTTTATGTGAATATAGTTTCATTTCTCTAGGACAAATATCCAGAGAGCAATTACTTGTTTGTATAATAGTTTATTTAGTTTTTAAAATAAATTGCCAAACTTTTCCATAATAGATGTCCTATTTTACATATCCACCAGAAAGGTACAAGTGGTCCTATTTCTCTGCTTCCTCACAAGCATTTGGCAATGTCACTGTTGTATTATTTTAGCAGTTCTGATATATGTGTAGAGGTGTTTTATTGAGGATTTAATGTGAATTTCTCTAATAACATGACAATGAACACATTTTCATGTGCTTATTTGTTCTTTGTATATCCTCTTTAATGAAATATTAAAGTCCTCTGTCCATTTTTGAATTGCATTATTATTTTTTATTGTTGAATTTCAAAAATACATTATATATTTTAGATATTAGTCTTTTTCAATATATGGTTTGCACATGTTTTCTTCCAGACTGTTGTTTTTAGTATCTTTCATCTTTTTAACAGGGCCTGTTGAAGAACAAAATTAACCTTGATGAAGTCGAATTTAAGATTTTTGGGCCTCAAGGACTGCTTTGCATAACCTAGATCTCATATTTTTTTCTGTATTTTTCTAAAAGTTTTGCCTTTTTGATATTTAAATTTAAGTTGGTGACTCGTATTGAATGTGCTCCATATGAAGTGTGAAGTTCACTCATAGGTCAAGGCTTATTATTTTGTTCTTTGGATAGCGAATTGTTCCTATACGATCTGTGGTAGGTTATACTTTCTGCATTGAATTGCTTTTGCACCTTTACAAATAAATCACTTGGACATATTTGTGCTGCTTTATTTCTAGATTCTCTATTTAGATCCACTGAAATCCAAGTCTTACCTTTTGCCTTTGCCAATAACACATAGGCTAGTTATATGATAAGTCTTAAAATCAAACAGATTGATTTCTCCCACTCCAACTAATCCAATTCTTTCTCCTTTTCATATAAGTGTTAGAGTAATCTTATTTTGTCTACAAAAAATATTGCTTTTAGAGATTGTATTAAACTCACAACAGTTAGATGGAGAACTGAAATCATTATTATGTTCAGTCTTCTAGAACATGAATATAATATGTCTTTTCATTTATTTAGATCTTTGATTTTTTCAATATTGTTTTCTAATATTTAACATACAAGTTCTGATTATGTTTTGTTAGATTTATATAAAAATATTTTATTTTTTAATAATTTAATTTTTATTTTTATTATTTTTAGGATATAAAAATAAATGTGGAATTTTACTTTTAAACTTAATTATTATTATTTGTATTTTTTAAATGTTAATAGTCACTTTTTAAAGTGTGATATTATAGATCTGGAGAAATAATTATCAACAAGATGAGCTTCTAGAATACTCTTGCACTTTCTCTGCTATATATTTGACAAGATATTCACTTAATACCATCATCCCTTAAAGAGAAATTTTTTTACTGTATGTTAGATCCTCAGAACCTACTCATAACTAAAAGTTTGTATCCTTTGATCAACATCTCCCCATTTCTTCTACCCCTTCCCCTGCAACCACTATTTTACTCTCTGTTTCTATAAATTAGTCTTTGTTATTATTTTATTTTTTTAGATCCAACATGTAAGTGATAACAGTGATACCATACAATGTTTATTATTCTCTGTCTGGCTTATTTCACTGAGCATAACATCCACCAGCTTTATCAACGTTGCCACAAATAGAAAGAATCCTATTGTTTTTTAATTGTTAAACTTATTGGAATGACATTTGTTAGTAAGAATTACATAGGTTCCAGGTGTACAATTCCGCAACTTGTTGTATAATAAATTCACCACCTAGTGTTTCCATCACCATATATCTAGGTGCCCCTCCCTCCTCTCCTACCCCCTCCCCCTTCTCTCATCCCCTCCCCCCTTGTCCCCAAATAAACATTAAATTACGGATTGTGTCCATGTGTTTTTGTTTGTTTGTTCATTTTTATTTTGTTGCTTTCAGTTTGACAGTCCGCATATGAGTGAAGTCATACAGTTTTTTATTTTCTCTGTCTGGCTTATTTTGCTTACCAGGATGACTCTACGTCCATCCATATTGTTGTAAATGGCAATATTTCATCTTT